>JAARMF010000224.1:78863-89519 GCA_022844705.1 Toxascaris leonina
GGGAGAGGAGGCGGGAAGGCGGTGCATAGCCATTGAAATTAGCAGCAATTTATATGCATTTTCATTTAAAAATTCACACCACTTTACAACATCGCATAAATAGTAATTCTTCAGCTAATATGTCAAGCATTTTTGACACACTCTATTGCAACACTCTTATAAAATGGGCGAAAATTTTTTGAAGAATGTATGTGTTTAGCAATCATCATTTATGTTTTGTGTTAGCCGCAATGAAGAAAGTTTTGTGTATATCGTAACAACGGTCAAAGTCCTTCCTTCACAAATAACATTATGTGTGAATGATTAGACTGGTGTGCAATTTGTGTTTTCCTCGATTGCACTAATCAACTCTCTCTCTCTCTCTCTCTTCCCCTTTGTGCTATAATATCAATGGGCTGTTAACTAGTCTAATCATCGAAATAAATGCTTGCAGCTTTTTTCGTCCTCAATTTGCAATGCTTGATTTGTGCACTTTGTTTTTTTTGTTTTTTTTTTTGTGGAGGCAGTGTAAAGAAGCCATCGATAATGAAGCAATATTTCCGTTGCACATTTAGCACGTGAGTTGTTTCTAGAAATATCCACCGTCATCGGCAATCACATCCATCATTGTTGAGTGAGCAATACATAGAATCGCAATTCTCCAAGTACCTTTTGAATGGATCGAAAAACCAACCTGAAAGATAAAACCTATTTCAAAGTTTTGAATTTCTATGTGAAGTAGTCTTTACTATCACAGGTTAACCACTCGCATAGTAACGCCTATTTAAATAGATTGTTTTTCTCAGCATTTATTGGCCATCGCTAACAATTCAGAGGTTGTCGACTTATGCAAAAGACAGGTGGCAAATGCAAAGAGGTGAAAGATGGATGGAAACTATGTGAAGCGTTCTTACTCCTAGTGGAGATGTTTGGTAACAGTGCAATTGCGAAGAAGCCATTATAAGCTAGCATAATTTGATGATGTGTTCTTCGGAGCATGAGTTTGTGTCGATCGGATGTATCTAGTGCACATGTGATGGCGACGCACCTTCGACGATGGCCACATCGTTGGCAAGAAGGACTACAATCTTTGTGACAATACGCATTCGTGGAACGCAAATTAGGTTCCGGAAAAGTCGAATGCTTGGCCTTAGGCCGTAGCCGACCTGATATGAACGTTGAAGAGAAATGAGCAGGAGCAGGTTGCAACATAGGCACAAATCGCACCATCACGTTGCGCTATCTACTGCGCTATTCCTATTTAGGTCTATGGAGTTCCGACGCAGTTTTCAGAAAAGCAGCGCAAAAAATATGTCGCTTTTCTTCTTCGGCTCTCCCTTATTTGAAAACGTCAACCTACTTCGGCAATCTGATCACCACCTTCAATTCTATAACAGCCGTTGCACCGTGCATAGAGTTCTTCTGAGTTTTTCAGGCATACAAATCGAATTTCTGGATGTTGTTGTCTCAATCATATCGGCAGATCGGTTGACTCAGTTTTGTCGTCCTTCTAAACATTCTTGAGGGAACGCTGAAGTAAACCTGTGATAAGCGATCACTTATAAGCATGCTTGCCGGTGCAATTCCATTCTTTGTGGTATTGCTTGCTGTCTTTATTACCAACTACTCCCAATTGTTCGATGGTTATATCGTTCTGTTCGTTGTCACCGCGTTGCTTGATGTCATCACCGGCAGCACCATTTCAGCTGCCACCGATGCCGTTACCATAATTTAGAAAGTCGAAATCTTGGTAAAAAAAATCGCGAGAAGCTACCGTAGCCTTAGAAAGCTAGCATTTTTACTGATATTCTACCACCCAATCGCGACTGATTCGAATCAAGAATTTGCCGGCCCGATCCATTTGCTGCATTGTCATAATATCGTGACAACTGCCATAACTTTCACGTTCCAGTCGAGGCAAATATCTTAAGGCGCTCATCGTATGTGAGTCGACGATGTCGATGATGCTCAAGTATGGAAGCCTGTCATCAGTCGACGTTTGTTCATTTCGACGATACGGATGGCTCACCCATCACTATCGATAAGCTATCACAAGATCACTTGATTCCCTCTTTCATTTACTCCTCAGTGGTCACTTGTTGTCCCCCTCTCTCCTTTCTGATCACCTTCCTCACTTCTCCAACAACAGCTCTCATCCAAGATTCTCGTTCATAGCCGAAGATCGTTATGCTCAGCTAGAAGCATTTGCGCAACTGGCTAATATTTCATACCTACATATCGATTTGTTTCCGCTCTGTAATTTGGCATAATTTTCGAGGCGATTTGCGAATTCAATCCATCGAAATTCTTTAAATTTCTCGCTATCTGGCCTTCAAGAATGTCGCATTCCCTGCTCAAAACTACACCCAAAAACGTATCATAAATGCCTAACATATCAGTATTCATTTATTTGTATTACTGAAAAAGAAGAAGCGTTTAAAATCATCGGTTCGGTATTCATATATTTTCGGCTCATGAATTTCGTTTGTTGTATGGTTGTTTGCAATTGTGCAATCATCAACGCCAACATTTGCAATATTTGTGAACGGCGTTTCCTTTTAAATGATAGCAATCTCTATACCGTACTACTCATAAATCATTAACTAACTCGGCAAGCAGAGGTATATGATGATGAATCTCGATTCGATTGCTTCATCCTAATCATTTCTGCGTATATGGGTTTTTTTCACGGAAAATTTTGGCTTAATATCACTGGAATGCCGAAATTGGAGGTGACATCCGCAATCGTTTCTCGATAGATTTGAAGCCGATCGACGACCGATCGAGGAAAACGTCGAATTGATGGAGGTAAAATGGAACGAGTTGAAGGACGACAACCATAATAAATATTTCTCGCACTTTGTCGTATTGGACCAATTGCATTAAGCGGCAGTTAAAATGCTTCGCAATAAAAGCTCTTCACATTCCACCTCTGAAAGTGATATCGAATAAAGTTATGCTCGTACCGCAAATAAGTTGAAATATTGAAGTGTTCAATATTCCCTCAAAAAGCTTATTTTCCCGCAGAGGAAATGTTGCTTTCCATAGTTTGAAGGATTCGTTTTTTCTGCATTTTTCTTCTGACAATATTTCATCGGTCAGAAGTTTTCATGTCCTCTTTTCCGGAATTTCTTGGATATCCGTTGGATAGTTCTTCGATTTCTTGGATATCCATCAGCTCCAGCTGCAATCCTTCGATGCGAGAACAACTTTCTTAATCGCTCAACAAATCGCTATGACTTATTCCTGTTTATCTTTCAGCCTTCCTTCCTCTTGTAGTCCAGTTCAGCAACATTCTTATAGGATGACTAATCAACAATTCGCATAATATGTCCGATTTCTGTTTGCAACTGTGTTATCGTTTATAAGTGTCATTTCCACTCGAAATTTATAAATATTTCTCAACAATATTTAGAATTGAACGTTGAAGAATGCTTGCAAAATAAAAGAACAAAGAGGAGAAAAACAAGCCGAACGCTTTCACCATTTTGGCAAACATTCAGAAGCAATTACTCATACTTCGATAGAGAAAATTTCTTGGCATGTTAACATGATGAAAATCACGTGTGCTCGAATGTGATATCTTCTCTAAACTTTGGTCGAAGTCAGTGAACATATCTTTCTGTTTGAATTTTGCACGTAAACAAATATTTCTGCCTCATTCTTCTACTTTGCAGCGAGACGTTTTTGTAATGAACGGAAAACCAAACACGCCTCTTTCTATAAAATTCGGCAATTTCTGTTCGAATTGGTTGTGGAATTTTGTCAGCAGTGTCGATCGAACTTCATTCTCCGATGATCGGCAATTGTTTGCGATGCAAGAAACTCTGATGCAATTCTCCTTCGCTGAATTTCTATGGCCCGTTATGGACATTGCCACTGTCGTTGTGATTTCTTCGAACAAGCGTAGTGTCTAATTGCTCGAGTAAAATCAATGCCTCCAATACTCCTCATTGATGTATATTATTCAAAAGAAACGTAACAATCATAAGCTCATGAAAGCTAGTCGCTTTAAAGTTTTTGGAGTGACGATCGAAACTCGGCTTATAGTGCTATATTCCTCAGAAAAATCTCTGTAGCTGTTACAGAACATTCCTGACCATTTGCTCATTGAGAGTATGGAAGGCTATTCTCAATTGGGCTTGCTCTAGGCAGTGCTACACTTGCACATGTCGGCTTTTTACTTTGTGAACTGAAAACGCTGACTAACAGCGCATGAATATACGCGTCAGCGTATGCATATTCAAGTATGGAAAGTATAGGCACAAGGATATTTTGAAGGAAGCATCAGCAGGCCGAACAAAAAAAATATTCTTCAGATTTCAATCAACAACTACGATCCAGCATTTCAGCTATCGAACTAATTTTTTGTTGGGAAATTTGGAAAAAGAGCTGCAAAGTTTTAGCTTAGAGTTATAGCACTTCCGAGAATTGACCGCTTATACACTAGTCTTCAAATGGAAATTGCAGAATTAGTTGTTGTCGCATCGTTGCGCTAAACGACGCAATTAACGTAGCTACCACTCCTTCACTTTCAAAAGAATTCTACTTCTAAGCATTTCAGATCCAAATCAGCTATCGCCACAATCTTCCCATCGCCTAAGGTATGTCATCTGCTTTCGTTGATAGTTACATGTGAATTCTTAGTTGTTTTATTGGATGTCAACATTAACTGCTATCTTCCAGTCAATTATACATTACCGTATAGTGGAAAATAATATCGCATATTATTATGTCACTTGATCACTTGATCGACCGGACTGTCGAACGTCGATGACGCTGCCGGTCACAATGCGATTCCATTAGGGTACCGAAGCCCGTGGTTTTGCATTGTTCTAGCCAATAAATGACGCCACCCCGCTGGCCAGGCGAGCAGGCCACTTATATATATATATATATATATACATATATATTCAGTTCGGAGTTTCGGTTATTCGGAGTTTCCTTCTCCTAGCCTTTCTTCTTCCACGAAGTACCTGCAAGGCAGCAGGGGCTGCGATCTTTTTCGGCGGATCGTACTCGCCATGATGCGAAACCGTCATTGGGTAATGTGACCATTTTTTAAGTGTTGGCGCGCCACCGCCAACACCAGTCACACCCTGATGAATTTCACCGTCGGTTGGTTCACGCCTGCTTATTCAGCATATTCGCAGGCAACCGTCATATCTGACGGTCCTTCGCAACCCTTCCACCGCATCGAGCTGAGCGGTAGGAAACCGACCGCTCAGTAGCCGCCCAACGACAGCGACCATATTATTATGTAGTGGTCTGTAAAGTTGCGCAGTAATGCATCGTATCGCTGTGTTCTACCTCGTAGCGATATGTACTGGATATGCTGCTCAAGGAAGATTAGTCCTTTAGGGCCTCCACTTTGCCACAAAATATCACAGCGCATCCTTGTGCTTTTTCATTTGTTCTGTTCTCTTGTTCCCAAAACATATTGCAGTGTAATGTAGAAGGTCAATGCGGCCTTTAGTATAAATGCGACTCATCTCATGAAATGTGTTGTAATACAGGCATGACGTAGGAGAGGTGAAATATGGAGACATTTTTGCACATTTTAAGAGAATTGTTCAATCAAAATTTTCAATTTATATTGCTATGGGTTTCGCAGATTTTTCCTCTGCTGTAATTTGCGGCTCGTTTATCGTACACTATGCTTGCTATCGCGGCAATTGCAACGATATTTGCATGCGGCAAGAAAGGAGAAGAAGTTGTTATGATTATACGCTGCTTAGACGTCAGCTATGGTTGAAGATGAAGTAACAACTAACTACATAGGTTGGACGCCGTATTATTAATTTGCGTCATTAATGGTCGATTCACAGCTGATGTTCATCGAGAACAAGTCACTTTTACCTGCTTGGTGAATTCGAGTTCCTCTTCTCATTGATTCGCACATTTGGCGTCAAGTAGTTAAGCATTGCTCTTTGTATTTATTAATTCTGTCGTATTTTATGCACCAGCTGCTATTTTGGCAATGCGAATTTTAGCGACATAACGTTCGCATGCGAATATCGATCAAGCTGTATCAATTCGTGTGCGAAAATTCAATCGCCGGTTTTCTTTTTGGATCCTTTACATAAATGTGACATCTTGTGGCATTGAAGTTATTGCCGTACTTATTCTTCGTGAATTTTTTTAGCATAGCATGATGCGGAAGTTTTGAAAGGTGAGTTATTTCAGCTATTGATACGATGCAAGTCGACAAATGATTTCCATCCACTGTAGGTTTTTTTTCTGAAGAATACAACACATTGGTTTATTAATAGAGGCAATTGTACGTCTATTCTAGTTGCTTTTTATCAACATTCAAGAGATCAACTGTACAGATGGAGCAAAATTCAAAGGCCATATCGATCGTGATGTTTGATGCTATTCATTTCACTAAGCACATCTAAAGGTTGATTTCGACAATTCCGTTGGTCTTAGTTGTTTATTGCAATATCTGTTGAAGATTTGCACCTGTGGATTTTTACTTTGTATGAGAGAAATTGTTCTCCAAGTTCATATATTGCAACTTTAGTGGTGCGAATATCAAACTCAGGTGGAGGGTTGCCGTGACGAACGTGAAAATGCTGGGTACGAATGAAGCAAGAAAATTGCTGGAAATTAGTTTTTGTATATTTCGACATCCTGCGTTTTGCTTCCTTCAATTTATGAATACTCTCATGCTTCTTTTTTCATGATAGCTACTAGCGCATTGAGTTGAGGAGAGAAGATTTCATCTAGATCTCGATTTCTTGCAGCTTCATTTCTCCCTGTAGGTGGACACTTACCCTATTAATCAGAGATATACGAAAGCATCACTGGATTCCGCCTTGACTTCCTACTCCTCTTAACGTTCGAATCGAAAATGTGGCAAGACTGATTTAGCTTATGATTAATGAAGATCGCGCTTACCTGGCATAGTAGCTCGTCCACAGGCTTGTCTCTAGGCCATTCCAACTAGGTGTCGCCATAGTGAGCCGGATCGACGCGCTTGGGTCCATCCATTCAGGAAAGCCGAAGAAACCGTTGACCGAAACTCGCTACGAAATCGACCGGAGTCTCTGAAATGCGTTCATGATTGAGCAAGGTTCCTTTGGGACCTTACGGATTTTGTTACTTTCCAGGTTGAGGTTCCTTTGGAGGTGCATTTTTTCCGCGAAACTTTGGGAGAATTGGAAGTATGCCAGATTTGTTCGCGACAGCCCTGCGCTTGTCTCTAAGCATACAGTACCACATCAGGTGAAAATTATGGAAAACGTACCTGAGTAATTGCTTGATTGCTCTGAATTAGCCAAATTTCTTGAAGTGGAGTAGCATGTAGTCTGCCAGTATGGCAGACGGGACGGTTGGGTGTGGGGAGGGGGGTGGGTTGCGATGGAGGAGGTGGGAGGAAAGGTCAGTATTTGTAGAAGAGGAGGGGGATGTGTATATACTCACTGTGTTGGGACAAGTGATTCTTATTGCATCGGCCACTTGTTCCAGCATATTCGTGTAGTGTGAATCAGTCAGAGGGTGACTTTCAAGTCATGATGGCTTCTCGAAGTTGCTGATCGAGGAAAATCACTTTTCTAGGGAAAATTTTCAGCCTGTTAGCAAATGGATATCTAATTTCAGATTCCCGGCCTTTGTCGTACATTATGGTGTCGTTGTTTGCCGAAGGAGTCGGAGATTTTTCACAAAGATTTTCCGTAAACTACCGATTTTCTCGGTCTATTCGTCTTCTTCTCCATATTATGCAGTTATCTACATTCTCTCATGAACCCATGCATTGTCCATTTCTATGTGGATCCACAGAGCGCTTATATTACTCGTTCGGAAGAAAATCGCCGTTCGATGATACTTTGCATCGCTTATTTGATGTCGATGAAACGATATTGCTACGCAAACAGTCGCAACTAGCGCACTATGTTTTCACTGCGAATTCGAAACTCTTCGTGGAATCATTTTTCAATGAGACAAATATGTAGCCGGTTCCACTGCCGCGCTAAATGGCCTAAATAACGAGAATGGCAGTAATGGTACTTTTGAGAATTCACGAAGAAACTAAGACTCGCACACCAATTTCGCCGGTTCCAGCATCTATAAGAACCTAACAAACGTTACATCGTAGAGATATGACAACTTTGCCTAAGATAATTGAGCTGCACGATGAAGAGCGAAAGGCACGGTTATTTCGCATCTTAGAAGAGCGAGAGAGCGAACCAAAGCTAAGTATGAAGCTACGACGCCAAATGGTTCGAGAAACTTACTCCGCAAGATATTCCTGGAGCTGTCTTGTCACTTGAGCTAGGCTGTGTAGGAAGGAGCCGACATTGAACTAAGTGGGATGGAGTGACTTGACCTCAAGCAAAAATCAAACCGGATGCTTGCTGGCGCCGTCCGCCAAACTTGCTTTTTGACGAGTGCTTCCTGAAACGACATCATTCTTTCAACCGGACCTCCTCGGAAAGCTTATGCGAGGCGTAATGGAGCGGAGGTGACGTCTCGATCGAATGACTGTACCGGTTTGTGAGGAATGAATGATGTGAGAAGTGCATAAGAAATCTTTGTCCTCGTTCGCCTTGAAGTCTATCATTTACCTGACGTAAGTCACACACCTCATGAGGTGCCTCGCGACTTCCACGGTTCTGGGGTGTTGCTGTTGGCTTCATCGCTGTTATTTACGACAAATTGTCCATGTGCATTTGTTACTGGTAAAATTGCATTAATTCTGATTGCGCTGTGTCTGCGTGGGAAACGTTTTCGATCGACTGCATTCGAAAGCTTCCCACTGGCAATCGAATGATGTTTTCAAATTCGTTCGATCTGAATCGTTTCCGCTGCAAGCTGAAAGCTTAAGCTTAGGGAAACAAATGAAATTCCTCCCATATATTCGTTATTGTATGAGCTTTATTTGATGCTTGGAGTCAGTGAGGTCATATCCTCCCCCCCCNCCTCCCTCGTGCCCTCTACTTCACGTTTCCGCCTTCAGCTTGACATGGTGAAGTTTTGCTATGCGTAAATCAACCAAAGTGCCCTTCTCATTTCCTGCAGAAATTTTTGCCTCCTCACTTTTTTGTTCACCTGCTTCCATTGTTCCCTTTGTTGTTTCCTTGCGCTGCTATCTTTCACAACTTTCGAAAGCAGAACGCCATCTTGCTTTATGGGAGCTTTGACCGATCCAGAAAGCGACGTTTTGAAATTTAAGCTCCGTCTTCTTATGGTTAGCTAAAGGGCATTTCGGCAAATGTTTCTTTGAAAGCAGTCCGTTGTGCATTTGAGCCACTGTTTAGTGTCTTGAGAATCTATAGGATAAAAGATCCTCAATTATGTTAATATTTTTACCCGTATTTTCATCCCTTCGGTTCGTGCTGTAAATCTGGTGGAGAGGGAGCGGCAAAAGAGAGAAAGGAACGAAAATAGGGGACAGAAGGAAATAGGAGCAGGGAAGAACAATGTGCGGTGAGCGTCAGGTGATTCTCTCGTAGAAAACTTAGTGCTTTCCATATTGGCGCTGTTCGCTTTTGACGAGTGCTCATATTGATGAAGCTGAAGTATTCTCCAAGAAACCTTTGTTCTCGTTCGCCCTGAAGTCTATCATTTGCTTTACCTCACATAATTCATATACCTCAAACATATTTTGCTGCTGTTATTCAACCGTTGCATGCAACCGTCTGCTGATATAATAAATGTGGGAGACAGAGATGGGGAGAGATGGAGAAGGACGTAAGGAGGAGGAAAGCATGGAGACGAAAGGAGAGGAAGGAAGGTGGGTAATGATTTGCAAGTAGTCAAAATTTTAATCAAACGGCAGCAATGTTAGTTTCCATCTAGCTTTATTTCATTACGGATCATCGGATATCTCACCTGAATGCAAATACCTGAAATTTGCATAGCTGAAATATGCTCATTGTATGATTGTTATAAACTCCTGATTCGCGTTCTATTTGGAAGGTCATTGCACCAACTTTGTTTTCTTTTCTGAATGATGGCTATCGCAATAGCAAAGGTTTCTTTCAAAACATTTACCTCGAATTTGGCTTCAACCTAGCCATTCCTCTTAAGAGAATGGCATGTATAGAATCTAATGACTTAGCTAGCTAGCACTAGAAATTACTCTGAAATTCGGCCCTGAAATTACTCTTTTCGTTGAGATATTAGGGGCCTCTATGTGCGCATCAAAATAAGGAAACTTTCTGCAAGTGAAGGACGGTGGTGAACAGCTTACTAATCGTAGAAGGGAACGTATGGTATAGTTTTCGACATAAATCTCTAAAGTATGGTTCGTCATTTTTCTATAGGATGTGGAGATTTTCTAAATTTCGAATACAGCAATTTAGTGATTGAGGGATCAGGAAATAGAAACTATTTTTTTCGCGGGAATAGATTTTTTTCCTTGTATTTGGTGAATGAAACGGAGGCACTTGATTCTAAGAAACTCAATAATATGAGGTCCAGTCACTTCGCTGAGCCCTAACGCTCCATCGACTGAAGAAATGCTAACGTATCCCATCCTTGATAAACTAACCTATAGTATGGTTGCCACGATTGGTCACCCATGCACCACTTAGTTCCATCAATTTTATCGATCGCTTTGCCTCACCTGCCTTCGTTCTAGCAAGCTTCAGCTGCACCTGAACCTCAAAGACTATGGGATGGTGGTCGAGCAGTTGAAAGAAGGAGGGACGTGGGGAGGGGGGGGGGGGG
>JAARMF010000225.1:0-60727 GCA_022844705.1 Toxascaris leonina
TCGACAGCACGGTTTTTCTTGTGAAACCCCTTTTCCTTTCTGACCCTTAGATATTCAGAAAATATTGCCGACTTCCTCCCAAAAAGGGGGAAGTCTTCATAGGCCGAAAGCCTTATGCTTATTTTCCTCATGGGCTCATCAAATGAAAACTTCTATGTTTTTTTGTTTACGAAGCAAATATTCCGTAAGGAGACAACATTTTAATCTGCTGGTGATCGTCGAACAAATACTGCGAGAATCGCTTCCAGTACGTTGAGGATGGATCGGTTGGCTTGGCTTGAAATATACTGCTCAGCTTTCAACTAGCTCCCTGTAATCATCCAATTGACCACACTAACGTTGCGCTTTCAAATGAAGTCGTGCTACATCTTCGCAACGCTCTAAAATTTTTGCGCAGTAGGCTAAAATTTGAGTTTCTTTTGTGATCGTTTCTTACGCAAAAATCCAGCCCAGTCCATCGTTTTCCACTGGTCTGTCCATCGTTGTGATTCATTTGTCGATGCCAGCATCTCAATATTCATCAACACAAAGACGTATGTCATGCCAGTGTTCTCATTGAGCAACAATATTCATGAGCCCGGTGCTGCGCCCACTAACAGTTGAGCTTTAATCGTGGAACTGCTTTTAGCAGCAAGCTGAGTACTCTTTGTGGCTGCTAACGCTTTCAGACCGAGAAATTTTAGTGGTTAAGAATCGCCTTTTTTGGTGACCAAAAACTCCACCAATATTAACCAAACTTCTGGCTGGTGGCGTTAGTTTCGACTGTTTGATTTTTAAAAGGAAGTTATTGGTTTTCTTCAGTATTCTATATGTGAGTGAAGAAATTCAAAGATATTTTCAAGGTGAATTTCAAGGTAATTCCAAGATATGAAATCACGATATTTTCACAATCTTCTTTTTATTTTGTTAAAGTTTCGGTCGATCGATCAGTTAAAGAGGTCGTTGCATGAAAAATTCAAAAGGATTTAGAACAATTAACACATTGAATGTCTAACGGCGCTGCAGTTACAATAAGTGGACCATACTATGAGTATAGTCCAGTTACAACGAGAAAAAACTGCACTCCTTAACGACGGCCGATCGGTGGAAACGAAGGACAAGTCTCACCTGCCATACTATACGAGGCGGAGTATTGGTCGGTAGTAAAAACTAATATAAAGCAACTGGCAGTGACGCAAAGGGCATTGGAACGCATAAGAAATGAGGTTCTTCTTCGTGATGATATCCAGTTCGGAAAGATGGAACGTCGTACGAAATCTGCTGACGTGGTACAGGAAATTTGTTTGTAAACGCGCATCGACAGGGCATGAAGCGCGAATGGACCGGAGGCGTGCAGGCGGTCGACCAAACTGATGAACAGATCCGACTGCAGAGTGCTTGATTAGCTGTGGTGTGACAGTTCGGCAGAACGGAATGAGCAGACAGGAGTGGATTTGCAGGAGTGAATTACTTTATTCATGCTGACGGCATATAATCTATCTAATGGCACTTCATTAGCTTTATGGTATTGCATTACGGCTAACTTCTTAAAATATTTTCCCCTAAGTTTTAATGAAATATATGATGATGAACTTCATAATTTCAATTAAATGTATTGTTAGTATTGCAAAAAATATGATTAAAGTAAATAGGTGAACGGATCGTTCAACATTGTCTTCACCTGTAATTAATTTTCACGCGTATTTTCTCGTCCCATTACTTCCTCATTCCGTTTCTAATTTGCCTTGAGACACCTCATTCTTCTTTCCTCTCTCTGCGATTTTAATTTGTGCTTCCTTTGTCCTGCCTCATCGCATTGTTCCTCTACACTGGGGTCACGCGTTCTATAGTGATGGTGGCCAGCATCGAATCTAGGTATTCATTTAAGTGATAACGGCTGGAAATCGATCGCGTTCAGTATTGCAGTTAAGTTTCGTTTCGGACTTATTTTTTTGCGCACACTTCTGTTCACCTGTCTTCCTCAGTTGTTGTTTTTCCGCCTCCCTGTTTTCACTGCTTACCTATGCAGAGCATTCGCCTACGTTTGTCTAACTGAAAGCGTTGTGTCATTTTATTTTATTTTTCGTGTGTTTCGGCAGTCTGAAACGTTTCCGTTGTTGCTGCGTTTTTGTTATATCAGTTAACACCATTGAATACTATAGGGTTGAATTTCTTTGTAGTAAAGCTCTCCCAACGCATTTTCTATCATTCGAGCATTGAATGTGTATATAATTGAAATCTGCAATTGCATTTCAGCGCATTGCATTTCAACAATTTTCTTCGGCCACTGTTAGCAAGGTAGGAAGAAACACATCACGTCATGTGATCTTCCAATGAGTCACTTAATCTCTTTTATAGGACCCTTTGCTGAAAATACCCCTTTCTTAACTTAGGTTTCCTCACCTTATACCTAGCCTTTATCTATCGTCTGATCGCACTTCGCTTTTGCTTAGTATAAAAGCAAAAACACTACAAGATTGAAGCAAAGAAATGGTGAATTCATTTAAGTGTTTCCCTTCACAACGATGAAGAACACTTATGCCTGAGTATTTATTGAACACTACCTCCAGACCGAAACATGGACAGAATTTGCATATGTGTGTGAGTGATGGATGACTGCCAATCAGCGGAAGCATGAATAAATCGAGCGTGACAATCCTGGGAAGTAAAACAATTTTTAGATGTGTTGTCTGGGGTTTTAGAGGTGTGAATGCACGCCATGATCCATGAATAATGCAAAGGCCCTGAACGATTTACTTTTTAAGGTGCAAAAAATTATAAAATCACCAAGAATATATCAGATATCGGTCACATGCACGAAACAACCACTCCTTACGTATGGAGCGAGAGCTTTGCCGCTGATGTGATTTTCAGACGCGTTGCAAGCGGTCGTCTTGTGTGCGCCCGCACTTCACATACGCTTGCTTGGCCTGCGGCTTTGGCCGAAGCAAATGGGAGTAGCGGTTTGCGCCCGCCTCGTACACCGCGAGGCTCGTAGCTAGCGATCGGCAGCTAACGCGTATCGAGCGAGAGAGGCGAGGCCAGCTTGTATAAACTCGAACGCATCCAGTCTTAATGCCTCATCCTGTGCACCTATAGGCTATGCCCTCTCTATGCGCTTTTCGTTGTCGTTGTCGCTGCGTTTATGGCTACTTAGTTCTTTTGGCCATTTCGGTGCAAAAGATATCAATGGCGATCACTGTGTGCTCTCTTTCAGTCGCTCATTTCCGCATTTTCAGTCTTGTTTTGCATCTATCTAAGAAGCAATAGTGGCTTTCACTGCACTTACAACTGATCAGGCAAAGGCGAATGATTAGAGAAGTGAGCCAGCAGGGCTTAGACGCCTGGCGCTTTTGCACTTTCGCTCAGCAAGTCAACCGGTTCCATAAATTGTCGGCAAATCATACAACGTGCACAACAATGTCTCGATGTTTTAATTGAATTGGGCGTGGCAGTCATTCTTCCATAGATGTTGCTACTGAATGCTTGTGATGTGCTCGTGCAAATGTAAATACTTAGACACTCAATAGCCAATAAAGCCTTCATGATTTCACGGTTGGATCTGAAAGCTGGTAGTCTAGTGTCTCCCACAGCTGAAACAACGAAACTAACAGAGTGGAAATTAGTTGATTCTGTAGGAAGTTCGGCAGTGTCACTCAACGTAAATATGAGCAGACAAGAAATGCATAAAGCAGCAAAGAGGCGATTAGAGTCTTCTGTGCAGTGGCAATCTTGGAAGAACGTGTAAAAGCAAATTTCCATAGATTTGCACAGGGAAAAGCGTTGGCCTTGATTGGCAAAATCGCAAAAAGCGAGCATCCTGCCTAGCTATCTGACGCGCTTTTGCGCTTGTACTTCGACCCACCACGCAGTTCGACAGTCTAAATATTTAAAGAAAGAATAATATAGTATTCAGTAGTAGGTCTTGTAATGCTGCCGACCGGTAGCACAAGAACTGTGCAAAAATCGTTCTCTTCTCTCTATGCGGTCTTCGATCGAAGCGACTTTGACATGTGCCGTTCATGCATTCATGTTTTAGTCCACCTGCTTTCTTTTAATGATGCAGGTTTATTTCTTCCTCGACTAGTATTTGTCTGTGCTTTGCAGGGGCAGGCATCTATTTTGGTATCACGATTCCCTTTTTCTCCTATCGAACGCTTTCTATTGCGGAAGCGGTGCAGCGTCCTTGCGCCTTCGGCGCTTCATAATAACGTCACACAAACTGACGGAAAAAAACGGGGTGCCGGAATAACAGTAGGCTGAACAACTAAGTATAGCCTCCGGGACAACAACTGGCGAAGAAATGAAAGCCATTCCCGTGCCTTCGGCCCCATCTTACATATTTCAGATGACTTTTCCGGACTTATACCCAAGTTGGGAAGCCATCCCAGCACTCATCGCTTCTCTATAGAAATCCGTCCTGTTGAGACAGCAGAACTGCAAAAGGAACTTTCGACTGCCAGCGAACCATTGTCGCCTCCCGTAAATCAGTCATATAGGAATACGCATATTCTTTCATTGTTCTCTCACTTTTGCATATTCGTTCGTCGCGAAAACCACTTGCGAGGTTACCGACTAAAATTTTCCGTAGGCCATATATGGGTAATAGGCTAAAATCTCCCCTCTCCTCCCGATTAAAAATTTCACGAGTAACGATGAGAATTGGTGCAAAAGAACAAAAAAAAAGCTATTTGTGCTTTATTTTTCGACTCTTTATGAAATATTCTCTATTCAGATCCATCAACGACTTCATTCGAAATATTCGCCTAACCAATCGATATGCCAAAAAGCAAGTTAACTTTTGCATATAAACTAACATTTGTCTGAGCGTTGCATAGTTAGCATTTGTTCCAGTGTTATATATGTTTACTTGCCAAATACATCGCTTCGAATAGCACCTTTGCGCCCTATCGAACAAGGCTATCCAGTAGTCCAGTGCCTTCGATGCGTTCGAATGAGAGAACGCAAAATCCTGGGAGAAAGGTTTTCCACTTTGCGCTCCGGTGGATCAAATTTGAGCAAGTTACCTTTTTCAGGAAACGCCACACGTATGACCATGAATAATGGTGGCAGGTGGTTGGTGCTCTTGGCGTTTGCATCACTACTGAGTGTTAATGTGGAAGGCGCTCAGGCGAAAGGGAATCCGCATGTTGTAATCGTCGTTAAATCAGGTCGCACCACCAAACTCCATCCTCTACGTTCTGTCGACAACATCACCCTCTGGTGCCAAGTGAGGATCGCTGCTTCTATCTCCATTCCCATCCAGCATCGTTTTTTTTTTGCTTCATTTTACGGTTCCATGTCTCTAATTATATCTTCTGGGTCTCAAATCGTTCAAAATCTTTTTCCTTTCATCTAACACGACACCCACAAAATTGCAAAGAAAACGGTGCCGTGAAAAATTCACAGATATATTGATCGACGTTTTTAACATATTAGTTTACCTGCTCATACTAGCGTTCTTATTATCCGTTTTCGGAAGTTGCTATTTCTAAAAGACCCTTTTTGGAAGATACATGAATGTTTGACAAGTACAGATGCTATCTGCCTTAGAGTTTATGTCCGTGAACGCATTCACAGATATCAGGTGCTAAGAGATGGGAGGGGTGAAGGAGGTAGGATTTAGTATCGTAATAGAAAATATTTTCTAATCACCAGTATCAGAGTTGTATTCTCTGCAATATTATTAAACTGTTTTTTTATATTACTTTTTGGGAGTAGAAGGGATCAACATATTGAGTTCCAAGTGTGAACATCAGTAAGCTAGTATCCTTAGGGAAGTCACTTGCACAAGCTTGGTTGAAATACACATGCTTGCACGTTTTACATTTCCTGCTGAATTATATTACAAGCGCCCATACTTGTGAAAAGAGTGAGGAAATTTCCTGAAAGATGCTGAACTCAGACTGAGCATGTGATTGCAGTCTCTATTTTCCATATTATCCGAAAAAAAATATGCAACTGATCTTTGTCGCCAACCTTTTAAAGGCGACCAACATCGTTCCTAATTCTGAGACGTTCAGAAATGCATTCTTCCATTGTGGCTGTCATTGTGTGAGTTTCTTGGTCAATTATTTTCATTAACTTCATTTGGTTTAATATTTTTTGCATACATTATCTTTCCAAGGCAGAGGAGCATGGTGCAGCTTTACCAATAAATTGGGCCAAGTTCGTTAGAAAGAAGGACAATGAAGTGCTCAAAGCGACTATAAGTGAAGATGGCAAACGCGCATCGCATAATTTCGGGCCTGCAGCTGTTGAAGAAGCTGGAAACTACACGTGTAAAATCATGACGGCTAGCGGTTTGGTCAGTGGTAACCATCAAGTGTTTGGTACGTTTGTTTGCACTTCCGACCTGTTTCTTTACATTTAGTTGGGCTTGAGCATTACTGAAGACCATATTCATTTGGAAATGTTAGCGCGCTTATTAGCTTGTCTGTAAGTGCTTGATTTAGCGATATACGGAAGTGTGAACATAAATAACATTGTCCTGAAAGCGAGTGTATTGACTGTCTGCATTTTCTGTATTTCACTTCCAAGGGAACTAGGCTTCAAGGTAATAGAAAAATGCTGTCACCTTAGATATGATCCCCTGAATCTAGCACGGTTGTTTAGCATGAAGAAACTTGGCCAAAAATGTCATTCTGAATCATTTTATTGAAAATTAAACGAGAAAATTGGTCCCCACGTTTATGCTGGTTTAGCAAATAAATATGTTTATGGACTTCGCGGGTGCGTTTATGGCGTTCGGGCACCTCTTCATCTGTTTGATGTTTCCATTCTGCGAGCGGTACAACCGAGAACGTTGGATTCGACGAAATCTACTTCAAACAATCATTCACTTCAGTTTGGCATTTACCTGGACGCTACCTGCTTAACTTCGCACGAATTTACGTATTATAATTGAGTGAACATATAGATTGGGCGAATGACGAGGGTATTTGCCTTTCAGTTGTAGAACAATGGGTATTTACACTTCCCGAAACATTTTTTGAATGTTCGCACCGTTCATCAGGTGGAAAGTTTTGCATATGTGCACGGCGGACTGGCCTTTCGACCTGCTTCTTTACTTACTGAGTGACTGTTTTTAATTTTTTTGAGACATGAAAGTTTGTGGGATTTATTCCGTAGCCAACGGACTACTTTTGGTCTAATCATTTCAAAAGCCCAATAACGAATGAGTATTGCTTTATACGTTCCGAACATTGAAGACGAAAAAACCTGCAACTTTTCTTTTTCTTGTTGTTTGTGAGTTGGACGAAGCGGGTTATTCCTTCCTATCGTTGCTCGTTTATTTCGGCCGGATTTCCATTTTTTTCTGCAGTTTCTCGGTCGTTCAAGTAGTTTTTTCTATATACCTTGAAAGTGATGTCGGAATCACCTTGAAGGTGGTATCGTGGTTGATGTGAAGCTTGTTTACAGTTCGGCCGGTGCTGATGGTCGCCGAATCAGATCGTGTGGATGTGATTGACAACGATGCCTTCCACTTCGAGGGTACTGGCGTTTCGTCCGTGGTTGGTCGCAATGTTAATATAACGTGTCCAGTTATTGCATTCCCTGCAGCACGACATACATGGACAAAAGATGGAAAACCTCTCGGTAAGTATGCTTCCGGTTGCGAGCAGGTAGTTGTATCAGAAGAGCTAGAGAAAGCAGAAAAGTGTAGTTTGACATGTGGGTATCATTTGAGTTGAGAAAACCAAAAAAAAGAACGGTTCAGGAATGTCTGGAACTCATTCTTGATATCACCTGCCTAATAACTGAAAGAAAGGAGGGAGGGGGAGGGGGGGTTGCGTTGTGAACGAAACTTGAGCGAAGCTGACCAAATCTGAAGTTCAAGGATTATGAAACTCGGCAAATTTTAACATGAAACCGAGTTGAAATTAAGATGGCTACTTTTTTCTTCTACTATTGTTTTTTTTTTTCACTTTTAATCTTTATTGTGTTCTCATTAGTTTTCGTGGTAGAATCGAACGTTGAAGCCCAGTTGAATTTTATTTATTCCTTCCTTGCTACTAAACATGTACTGATAAGTATGTGGTGAAAGATTTTCCCGCCGGGTGGGCGCAATCAGATAGCTGATGAACGGATAAATTTCCGATGAAATAGGGTCAACGACTTGATAGGGTTGGGGGGGGGGGGGGGGAAGGGAGGAGGAAAGGAGGCTAAAAAACGGGGAAACGGCTCGGACGAAGAGGAATAGGTTATAAAAGATCTCGTGGAGAAACTCTTCAGAGACCTTTTCCATGATTTGTCCGTTAATGGCTTCCCAGCAGCATGCTAGTGTTGGTATTGAATGATTGCTTCAGGCGCATTAAATAACCATAACCACCTCCCCATTCATCTTTCCTGCGACCCTTCGCTCGTGTCATGAGCATATTCGATATATACTTAGAATTAAGCGATCATTTTCCAGCTGTCTCTTTCGGCATTACACCATCAATTCACCGTTCGCCGTTAGCTTTTATATACCGTTAGCCGTTCACCGTTAGCTTTTTATATATAGAGAGGGGACGGATGTTTGAGTAGCTATTTCGCTGCCCAATGTGGTTTCCTTTCTTTCTCGTACGCAATCCTTTGGGCATTAGTTCGCATTAGTCGAGGGTGTGGGTTGTACGAGTGATATTGCTGGTACATTAAAACCGTTCGTTATGTAAATGAACTTTCGGGTCTTTCGCTCACCTAGCTGAAATAACTCTTTAATGCGTACAATTGGGTTATAGAGGTGTTGTTTTGCAGTTGCGGATGGAGAGCACATTCGGTTCGCACCTGATGGCATCATCGAAATCTTTAAGGTGAACGATGATGATAGAGGCGTCTATGAGTGCACTGCCAGAAACGAATTCACTATTAATGGGCGTACTGAGGTCTCTGAAGTGATGCTGTCGAGGAGACTGCGCGTCAAAAGTAATTGATTTCCTCTTCCTTTTCATCAGGATTCATCTCGTTTTGCTCGAGTTTCGATGGGGCCAAAAGGAATCGATCAGAAAAGAGCACTATATGAACTTGGCTTAAATGCGCTTAGCAAAAAACCCATTTATAGACAAACATCTCAGAGATGTCGTCGGTGATGCATTCATATGTTTTCTATAGTTCCGTTTGTGCGAAGGTAAAAGGCAACCATCGAGGGAGTTCCCGTTCGTCTAGTTTCGAAACTTGTTCGAGCTCTTAAAGGTAGGGAATGTGTGTCTTTGATTTCTAACTTCGTTTTGTCCTTGACCTAAAATCATTGTTTTGCTTAGAAGATTTCCTCTAAGTTTTATTTAGCACGGTTGCTAGAGTGGTTGTGCTGTGATTTCAGGCGAGTTGGCATGGCTGTGGCCGTTGATCGTTATAATAGCTATTGTGACTCTACTTGTCCTTATTATTGTCTTTTGTGAATGTCGAAAGAAGAGAGCCGAACAGAAGCTGTAAGTTTTCCCTCTTGATTGCTTCTCTTCGCTTTGTTTTTGAAGAACTTTATTTTACTTAAAAGTTTCATTCGAGCACATCATATGACTGATCCTTCACCTTCCATGATTTCGTGTAGTCACTCCAGTTTTTTGCACTTCCATGTCCATCTGTATTGCTAGAAGCCGTCTTCAAAGACGCATTTTTTGTGCATTTGCCAGGACACATATTTTGGCAGGGGTGTAGACCTGCGAGAGGTCTTCATGAATGCTGGATTGGGGCTGGCAGGTTACCCTCAAAGATTAGTTTGGGGACTTATTTTTGCAAGCGTTGTCAGCTAAAAGGCATTTTGAGATATGCCCGTCGCTTGAGTGTCATGCAGTTGACGTGGCCACTTGATTGGCGCGTTTGTTTGGAAGATAAAACGAAACGCTGCGGATGAATTGTTTTCTGGGAGTGTTGCGCTTATAGGGATGCAAACGAATGCCACACGAACTCTTTGAACTGAAAGACCCTTGAGAATAGTGGATGCTGAACACTTGGTTATCCTTTAGGTGTTTTTTTTCAATGCACCTTGCTTTATCTGACCGGTTGTAACATTCGTTAGCGTGACCGCTCGATTGCGATTTTGGGGAATTGTAGCTGGGGCGATGTTTTATTGGTGTGTGGAGATGGATGTGAACACATTTCTTATAGTTCCTTTGCACACTTCACCTATGCAACCTTCTATTTGTGAATGTGAATATTAATTTGTATATGCGAACTGTGGAGAATGCTTTTTGCGTAAATGAGGAAGGGACGAGAGGAGAGTGGAGAGGACACTTCTACAACAATTTATTTCTTTTTAGCTTAGAAGCCGAAGCTGATGAATAGTATGGATCGATCGAAGTGATTGCGAAGACAGCGTTATTCATTCGATGGATTGCTCGATCATTTTTTCTGCAGTTCAGTGCTATGTACATTTTCTGCAGTTGTAGCTTTCAGTAGCAAATTGTTGTTTGACATGAGTGATTCTTCACTGTTGTCGGTGGAGATTTCAAGAGCATCTACATTATCGACGAGTGTGTGCTTCATTAATGGTAATTTCGTTAAATGCAAATGTTTATCGTTATTTCTTGCCTGAAGCACAAGACTGTATTCGTGAATGTTGTTTAGAAGAAATCAATTTATAGGGCACAGCAAGAGATCGATGCCACATATATCATAAAGAAGTTTACTTGAACTTCTTTCAAAGTGCATTTTTGAAGCGAAGAAGACCCCATTCAAATTCATGTTCCTTGGTAAAAAGAGAAGTTTATTGTGCTGAGTTAATTTTTCCAGTTAATAATCGATCCACGAAATTCATTCATTCAGTACCTGTACATAGTAAAGGGTTTTAGTTCACTCATCTACCCCATGCAATAATCGAATAAGAGTCACTTCGGTACTGAATAGATGAATTTCGTGGGTCAATTAATAACAAAAAATAATTCTTCACCACAATGAATTTCTCAATCATTCGAGTATATATAGATAGTTTTTCGGATAGTATATGTTTTAATCTAAGGGTTGCATACGTTTACATGGGATCACGAAGTGATATGCAACTTATAGTTGGATTCAAGAAGGAGCCTTCACTGAAGCGATATTGCGCATAGGATTATTGTTCATTCAAATCGACAGCAACTTCGCTACATAGAGGCGTTCGCAATCTTTTGAGTTCCAATTCAGATGTAGATATTTTTTGCCATCCGACACGAATTTTAGTATCATATCTTCCGACTGTAGCACATTTCAGGTTTTTTTTTTTTGAGGTAGTGGTCGTGGTGATGGATATCGTCATTTTTGCGAGTTCGCACGAAGCATTTTTATTTGTTTGATGTCCATTTTCATCGCTTTCATCGGTGTATAATTGATTCAAATGCGCTACGCAACCTGAATGTCCCTTTTAGCATATATTTCAGCCTCAGCATAGGCATTGAGTTTCGGCATAATCGCTATCTCATTCTGAATGCTAAGTAAACTCGGCAACAACATGTTCCCTATGTAGATTTAGCACCAGATTTGGTTTCCGCAAGAAATGTTCTATCTGTATTCTTAGCTGTTAGCGACATGAATGTGTCTCAATTTCTGCCCCTGTCGGAGTGGCTGCTCACATATAGAAGTTGAACCTAAATGCCGAAGTCATTGCCTCGTCCACCACACCTTTTTTTGTCTAAGTAATGCAGCAGGTGAGCTTAACACAAAAGGCGGATATCTTGTGTCGTTTATGTGAAATTCCATCCTTCATTCACGGTTTTTCCGCGGAACTTTATAATCTTGATGAGTTCCAACATGATAATCGATTCGATTCCGCCAAAACTTTTAGTGCTTTTTCAATACTGTGGGTGGCAGTTGTTTTCGTCATCGTTAATTTTCGGCCGATGTGAATGTGTGCAGAGAACTAATGAGGTAGGCTGAAAATTTGGCTGATGCAGTTGTGCGGTGTTGTATTTACGCGATAAATCAGTCAATTATACAATCTTTAATGCACGAATTTTGCTGCAATTATAGCATCCGTCTGTTTTATGATATAATGTCGCGAAGGTTACACCACCCCTTTCAGCATATTCTTTGCTAAACCTCAAGTCACTCTTGATCTAACCCATTTCTCCCCCCCCCCCCCCCCCCCCCCCCCCCCCCCCCCCCCCCCCCCCCCCCCCCNCTTTGCGGCTATCAAATAATTGAAGCGGTGGGATTTTGCGTTAGTTTTACTGTAATGTTAAAAAGGGCGCACTTTATTTTATGGCTCATTTCCAAATGTTATCTTGGGGCAGTTGCACGATCATTCAAAGTTTTCCTGGAGGGATGAGAGGGGAGAAGAAGGGTGTTGTTAACGCTATGTGGCATTATACGGTGCTTTCATTTGAAATTAAAGTGCTCTGTGTCGAAGAAAGTTCATGTTGTTTCCTGATGTTGTTAAAGATGTATTCATTTGTGTTTTGCAAGACATTGGGATTTTCAGTTAGGTCCACTAAATACATTGATTTCCCGTGAAGATTGTTTGGATTGTCCTAATTAAAAAGAAAAAGAAAAACGAGGTTCACGAACTTATGGCAATCAAAAGAGTGCGAAATTGTTCGCAGCAATTGTCTTCAATGTTATAATTCAGGTGAGTTTGGTGACAGCTGACTTATCCGTGGAGGAATATAGTGAAGTATTAGCGTAGGATTGGGCGATGCTGAGCGACGAATAACCTTTCCGCATCGACTTTTGCATGGCGAAGGAGGATTTCGATGAGTGCACATTAAATTCTCATAATGGGGAGCGCAGCTATCAACCCTTTGCATATCTTAAGTGATCATCCATTTCATTGACTTTCGCTTTTTATCATGTCGACGTTTCGTAAAAGAAACATTGTGATGGTGTACCCACACATGTGGGGTATGCGTGCGCCTTGTCGGGGCAGGAAACGCTACAACTATATTTCCGTCTTCGGGCTGGAAGGTGTCTACAAAAAAGCTTTCAATACAATAATCCCTGTAAAGTCCTGGTCACCTCTTCAACAAAGTCAGCTACTAATTTGCCAATCTGAGGTATCAGGACTGTCATCATCTCCCGAACAGTAGCAGTAGTAGTATGGCGAAGTTCTGCAGCTAGCACAGTCATTGGTACGTTCTGGGCAATAAGTCTGTTTAGCAAGTTCCTGTTTCATAATAGCAGCAAGGAAAGACGAATGACACGGGATAAATCGCCCGTTTAATGTTGGAGCTGAGATGCAAAATTTCAGTCAGGATGATTCCGGCATCTTAGCAGAGAATAAATTGAGGTCCACCAAGCCACCAGGCCCTAAAATATCGTAAAATTCGTTTCTTGGACCTGCAAAACATGTGACAGATTTTCTGCTAGGGATGTTTGAACTTTCTTATTTACAGTTTACTCGATCCACAAAGGTGGAAGTGCACAGTTAGCAAGATCTATGTGGAGGCATGCTAGAAAATGTTGCCCTGATTTTTTTAAGAACGCTTGCGACCTATAAGAAGAGAATCGCTCGCATAGGCTTGATAATCCTTGAGGTGGGGTTTAAAAAGTTCGTTAAAGCGTATTAAATTATCTAAGGTTTCTGAGATGTCGAGGTCACGACCTATATGCTACAATAATGACCTGAAGTTGTGTATGATGAGAAAAAGGTCCATTGGCATACCACGTGATGCACGGAAGATCTTTTTTTTTTTGCAACCATGTGCTTTAAAATCCCCGGCGAGATGTCGTCATCGCACACCATCCCCTCCCCCTTCCCACACCCCCATATAGATCTTTAAAAGTTGGCACAAAACATCTAACCCGGATATGGCTAGGTGACCACTTAGTGTTTTGTCTCGAAAGATTTCTGAGCATTTAGCAATGTGGAGTTCTGCATGGCGTATTTAACGCTTGTTGGGCCTATGATCTCCACTGTATTTCCTTGCGATCATGACGATCCCCTCGTCGCCTATAAACAAATTACTCACTCGTTCACATACCTTGTACTTAGGAACCTTGCAATAAAAAGCAAGTGAACTTGTGTTCTCTATTTTTGGCTAATATTTGTGCTTTTTAGAATTTTGAGATTCCCTAGAATTTATTAAATCGTTCATTAACCCGCAAATTACTAGAAATCACTTTATATATAACGAAATTGAACTTGAGGGTTTGAACTTCACTAGCTATTCGATTATTTTGGTCATCCGCAAACGATGAATTTCGGTTACCTATAATTATAATTAAAAAAATAGCCGAAAATGTTATATTGTTCTCAGATGATTTTCCCTCATCATTCTGGGAGTTTTCAATTCTTCCGAACGTCTATGTGCAGAAATACCAGTTGTTTCCCGTATTTGTTAGCTGTCTGATTGTGCTAGATCTGAGAATGCGTCCAGCGCAATGGGAGAGGGGGGAGGTGGCAGGAAGAGAGCGAAGGTGTGCATGCGTATGCATATCAAGTCAGTTATTGCAGCAACAGAAGGTTATGGACGTTCTCAAGGCTTAGTGCGTACAGTCTTAAGGTAGCCGGAAATAAAATGAAAAACTATTGTCAACGCTTGAGGTTGACGCGCCTCGTGCAGACATGCTTGAGATAATTCGGTTGACGTCGGATTATTCATAGTTAATGGAAGATTGTTCTGAATTTTTACAGAACTCTTCATAGATTACCTCAGACAGACTCTCTGAACTCATCACTAATGAAGCTTTCGATTGCTATGACGTTAAAGGGATCTGACAATAAGGATAAAAGTTTTGTCATATTTATCTTTAAGAAAGCAGAGGCAAATTAAGGGGAAAGGACTAAGTTTCGGTTCTTTCGTCTTAGTCTGAAAACTTCAAACTTCCAATCTGCGCAGCATGTTCAATTATGAAGTATTGTCCATCCAACGTTCTCTATGAGAAAAAAATCGTTGGGTGCGGGATCAAATTCAATTCCGCTTCCGTTTCACAAATAGCCGCAATCTCTTGGCGATCTTTTCTAAGCTTAGTGTTGGCAGGTGTAGGTTGATATTCAAGTACTTTTATCAAACGGAGTAATAAACGCGTGCGATTCCGCACCGGATGAAATCGAGAAAGTCAAATTACTACAGATTTTTAAACAGGAGATCGCATCTCTACCACTTGATCAAATTACGTCCCTTTTGCGTCTCGAATAGGGGATCAAACATTACGTCCCTAAACCTCTTCTTCCCCCGCCTTTCACCCTTTTCTCGTTCTGACAAATTATCATTTAGCATGCGGTTTCTGCAAGTAAGCAGCGTAAGTGCTCGTTTCTACATTTTTTTTTCAGCTTGCTTTTGTTTGCAGATTTGTTGTTTCTTCCACTCATTCTCTCCATTCGTTGCGTGGTTTATGCACATTTGCGTCTAATGCCGTGTGCACTGCGTATTGATCCCTAGGTGACCTTGTCATCAACGTAGGTTGTTGCTGAGATCAGGATGTGATATCATGTCACTGATATAGGCCAAACGCAATTGCTTTTGAGAATATGAACTAATTTGTCGATCTAAGGCGAAACAAGTAAGTGCAGCCATCAGCAGTCCTCGCCAGACACTCCCACGTACAGCTCGTTTAGCAAGTAATTGCAGCGATGACGGGACCTTGCTACATCGTTTTGCGTTAGTTACATCTGCACCTACAGCCGGTGGGCATTTCGTAGTCTGCCAGGAAGTCACGCCACCAATATGTCTGTGAAGCCTGGCTTATGTTGCTGACAACGGTGACGTACAGCTTTGAGAGGAAAAGGTCTCCCTAGCAGCAATAAAATTTGGTGCTGGCCTCCTTGCCGATGCTATCTTTTCGTTGAACATTTCAGAGCTATTTCAAATTCACTTGCCCACGTTTATTCACCTTTTCAAATAGCACAAAGTGCATTAGTACCTTCGTAAGCGCGAAACAACGAGAGTCCCACAGCGACTTAGTATCCGCACCGATTGCTTATTTGCCTATTAATTACGTCACGTGATCATCAGCTGTCGAGTGTTCCCATTCTGTTTCCGCTGTGGTTTTTCTTTTGTGATCGATTTCTTGTGGGAGCAGCTATAAGCCGTTCTTTTCGGTTGTTTCGAGGTTTTCCCATCCACGCTGAAATTTTAGCCTTACATTTTATGTTTGCTCGAACAGTTTTCGCATTGCAGCTTAAGCACATCTATTGCCTGACGTTAATGTTTTTATTGCTTTCCTCTTGAAAATATGGAACTCGAGAGGAGGGGTTTACATTGTTGGTTATGGTCTCAAACAACGATAAAAAAAGTCACAATTTATGAATCTGCAAAAAAAAAATTGTGTTAGGAAGTATCATCGATCAATAGAAGAAAATAGTTGTTGCTGCCAGTTTTTATTTCGTGTATGGCAAGAAACAAAGTTCGCTGTAAGGGCTTCATTGATTGTGCAAAATGCAAAACCTGCCTCAGTAACGAGTGGAAAAGCATGCCAGGAAGTTGGCACGGTATGCGTTCCGCCTACTTGGCCAGTCAGCTTTACAACTTACGAAAAAACTAATGTATATGCAAAGTAATGCATCTATATTTTTAAAATCTGGTCGGTTTGGAATGAAACGGTGACCGATGTAAAGAAAAAAAGCATGCCGAATACCCAAAATTGTTTTCCATTCCCGAATGTTTAGTGATCATCATGGATCATAGGTTCATTTGAAGAAAGTAGTCGTCAACTTGGTGCGTTTTGTCGTCGAGGGCTCACACTGTCCATCCTTTCTTATTCTTCACCGTATTTCTCACTTTGCTCTTCTAACCAATCCACCTTTTCTACTTGTGATCCTTTCGACTCATTATTATTCTTGCCTGCGGTTTTTCACCACCCGGAAATTAGCTGCCAATGAGTCTTTCAGCCATTTTCGTGCCAGTGATATCTTCACATTACACGCAAAATTGTTGCGTTTTGCTGTTTGATAATTGTGACTTAAACATCGGTTACATCATTTATTTTGATTCTGTTCACAGGTGCAGATCAGAATTGTTTAGCGTCAATGACAGATCTTTCGAACTATTTTTGAGGTTCTGAATTTTTAGAAGAATCAGTTGCAGTCGCAACGAACACTGAAACTTTTGGAGGCTTTTGGAAATATTTTGTCTGCTGCATGCTATCACCGTGAGCCGCTAAGGTATTATGTAGTGCCGTGCGGAGTTGCGCATCTTCGACGGTATGCCTATCGAGTGGCAACTTCCCGACTTTCTAATCAGAGCCCTCTTCTCTTCTTTCTTCCCGTAATCCCTTATCAAAAATCCATTCCCTGCGCCACATTAATGTTAGGCGGTTCTTTCATTCTCCTGCTTTCTCGTCATTTTTGTTCTTGTGCCGTATACGTCGCCGTCGTATTTTTTTTTCCGTGAAAATGAGGTAGTGTGCGCATAAGGAATGGCCACATATTTGAGTTGTGCTGATAATCTCTCTTAGCCTATTCCACAAGCAAAATAAACAACACTTAAAACATAAAACTGAAGGAAGTAAGCACACGATCACAATGATCGAAGAATTGGTGTCACTTAAACAAAAACTCGTAGGTTTTCCGCAGTTTGAAATACTTTAGGCGACTAGTGAATGCAAAGATGTTAGGAGCTAAGACGAGTGTAATAACTGCTAATGGAACCATGAAATTTGGACTAGTAATGAAATATGTTTATTGTTGCCTAGTGCAATATCTGTTGTGCCTTGTCATACTCTGTGATTAGGAAGGTGGGTTTGAAGTTTGGAAGTGAATTGCAATGGTTTTAAGGGCCGAATGCATAACTTGTTCGGAGCAGTCAATTCACTCGCAAAAACAGGGCCACCTACCAGCGACGACAGTTCACTGGGGAATGCTGAAGACGGCAATAAACCTTGGTTAGCCGCTTTACTCGTCCGTATTGTAGATGGGCCGATTTCAATTAACGACCGATGTTTTTGACAAAAACAAATGGTAGGGCAATAATGGAGTGTTTTAAACACTTGCAGATAGGAAGTGTTCTCCGATGTTTGATAGGAGTGGAGAGCCACAAGCAGAGGGAGGCTTTTCTTGTATCCTTGAAAGATCGAAGGAATTGTTTTAATATGGGTTTTTCTTCCGAATTAGCATTTGCGAAGCTCATCACAAGAAGTGTCGTATTTGTGTGCTTATTTATGTATCAGACAGTTTCAATTTGAAGAGCATTGAAGCTGTTAAAAGATCTGTTGGGTATGATGCACATCAAACGACCCCTAAATAATTTTCCAGGCTGATGTTTCACCTCTATGAAAATTTTTTGAGTTTTACAAGCATTCAATTTCCGAAATTTTAAAGTGCACAAAAATTTACATCCATTTGACACCCGTCGGCGGAAAAATTGATGCTTTGTTAAAGTTCCTTAGGGCCCAGGGGGTCGTTTCAAATACATGTGCTTTATTTCGCTTTTTTTGAGTTGTGGCCACTTTATTTAGCTGACCGTTCGAATAATGCTAGCCGTTCAAGTGTGTTTTTCCACTTGTTTCCACAGTCAGTCTATGATAAATAGGCTTTTCAACGACAAACATCTTGAAAGTAGAGCGTTATTTGGTTTTCATGCGCGATTCTGAGCATATAGCTCACACTTGGCCTGTTATATTACTGATATTTAAGCTCACGTTTTCCATGCTTTTTTGTTGTACATAGCCAAATGAGTTCACTCGTTTGATTTACTGGTGGCATGAAAGATGTTGCGATGAATAGCCATAGACCATAAGTTGAACGACGCTTTCAGGTCGTGGTAACATTCTATGCTGAAATCCATCTTCCACTATATACAATAGCGTGTTGTGCTTTTCTACATTTACACAAGTGGATGCCAGTGCTGGAAATGAATTTCGTATCCGAGGCAATGAGTGATTTTAGCAATAGTTGGCGATGGGGCCGTTTCTCGTTCGATGCGTTGGCTGATGCGGAGTCTCGTCTTCTCTCGATTGTTCGAGCCAAAATTGTATCTAGCTTCATCAATGTTAGTTGTGTTTACTGCTTTTTTGTATTTGGTACTCGAACTTTCCTCTGTCTAAATATTTTCAGCGTGCAAATACCAAATTGTCGTCGCGATGCGTATACGTTCATTTGATTCGTTATGGAAAGACCGAGTGTAACGTTGCGCGATGTTATTCTCCAATTTCTTGAAAACAGCCGTCGCAGATTCCGTTTTTCAGAATTTGTTTTGTTTAGGATTCTGCAGGCGAAATGTGTACGGCTGAATCAATAAGTTTAGCTTTATATGGAATCATCACTTTTCGTCGTTTACATATCGGAAAATTGAGGGACTTGCGGGAAATAAGAATCTCTCTGCACCTAAATCTTGCATTGCTTTTCAAATAACTAAGTAACCACAAAACCTAAAACTGTAAAAGTGTAATCTACGAAGAAATAAATGCGTAGCAGCATAGGTAGTGTTTTCTTTGCGGAGGGCAACAAATGAGATGATATTACTGCTGAGATCGGAAATTGGCCAAGCATTGTTGAATTTTTCGTATTCTTTAGGAAAATGTATGCGTTGATGAAACTTTTATTTTTTTTTCACGCAGAGAATTTCTTTGATGGGCAGAATGAAAATGAAAAACCGAGAAACAAGATTCTACGGGGCATGACAAATTAAAAGAAGTTTATCATTTGTTTTATCTTTTGTGTAGAGTGAAAGGTGTTTCGCAGTTTTCTAGGAAACTGCTTCGTAGAACCTTCCTCTTCTGCGACTATGTGACCACCTTTTTGATTCTTTATACATCAGTAAGTTATAGCTACCAGCCTGTCCATACGGCATATCAGCTATCAAAGAGTATGCCAGGCGTTTCGAGCTAGCCGCCGATTTCGTCCTGTCCCACCTTAAGCAAGTCTCCTTGCCTTAGGAAATCGTGCTCGAAGTGCGAGACTATTTTGGATGAAAATGTGCGCAAAATTAGCGAATTAAAAGCCCTGATGTCGAGAAATCTCGCTCGTCTTTTTTCTGCAAACAGTCAAGGCAGCTGGCTGGAGTATCACTGTACAAGTCCAGGGTTGGTAGAGTCTCTTTTACAGAGAAAAAGAGGGTAGCGACAAAACTGTGGGCGAAACCTTGCAGCAAAGCGCAGTGCGCTTATAACTGGCTTTTCATCATTCTTTATTACATTAACTAACTCAACATAACACGAGGGTCGTCATTTATTTGCCCTGCCACCATCGTACCCACATTTCATGACTCCCGCTGTTCATAAAAAATTCCCGTATTATGTTTACTATGGAAACAAAATTACAGCAACTGGTTCAATTTTCACATGTTCCCCCCATGTGATGCTGAAAGCATGTCGAGTTAGCATATATATTTTTAAAGATTCTCCTATATAGCATGGATATAATATAGATTCGCATACCTCCCACTCTATCCCTCAGTGCTCTTCTTCCGTGTAATATCTCCCCTTGATTGCTTTCGCAGCATGTACACAGCATAGGTATTTTTCCTGGGCTTTGCGTGTTGTGGCAGGCATATTTGGGTCGATGATGCGTCGGGGGCGACGAATCACGTGAAGATCGATGCTTGCAGAGTTGGCGAGGGAGTGGTTCTCACCGTGCAACAGCCACTCACGTGGCGTGCATACAGATGCGTCGCAACTAGCGTTGTCATTCGAGCCCATCGGACTGTTTTTGAGGGTCCTGCGGAACGGTGGTTGTATGTGGTGGGCATCCTATTGCAGCGGATTTCAAAATCAGTAACAACTGACTGGAGGTATTCGGTTTTAACCGAATATCTGTTGCAATTAAAGAATTGATAACCTAATTTCTTTCTGTAAAACAATGGCTAAAATTAAAATTTGCAATCGAATTTCGATGGGGCGGTTACCAAGATACCATCGCTGGTCTCTGTTCGAACTGCAGAATGCCACTTCACTCTGCTTATAAGTCGGTTCATTTTTTCGTAATGAGGCCCCCTTGTTTTCTGATTCAGACTATACATGGGCAACCGCCGCAGTTTTTCTTGGAAGGGGGGGGGGGGAGAGAGAGAGAGGAGGAGGAGTTCACTGTTCTGGATCCAAAATTTGGAAAATGAACTTCCATTGGAGAAGTTATATCCAAAGGTTGTATCCGGAATGCAGTATTTGAAATCATGAAGTTGCGGGAATTTTTTAACCGTGGGATTTATAATTTTTGTGTGATATTCTGAAAAGTCACATTCCTGAAATTGCATCTGAAAAGCTTTCTTCCGCATCATGCGCGTCTACCTCAATGCAGAAGCTGTATGTTCTCCCTCCACCCTCACCTCCCCCAGCTGCTCCACTCCAATTCTGGCGGCGTTATCTCCTGAAAGTTAGCCCGGATCGCGACAGTTTCTTCCTTTTCAGGTGCGTCTTGCTTGCAGTCAGGTCTATACGATAACGGCAAAAGGTGATGAGGTAGATGAAAGCCGTATACCGCTGCTATTCATTCACGGTTTCGCGGCTGGTGTTGGCATCTGGGCAGCTAGCATCGATTGTATGGCGAAACGGCGCGTCGTTCACGCCGTTGACCTTCTGGGCAAGTTGCTTTCTTGAATGCGATTGGTGGATTACTTGTGGTGTCCAATTTCATCTCCTTCACTTAGAGAAGGCAGTGGCAGTATTCGTAGCAGTGTTCATTCGGCCAGTATGATATTCTGCTGGCAAACTTTCCCACATTCGAGATAGAGATAGTCTTCAAGAGACCATTGGACTGAATCCTCAATGCTTCATGACCACTTCATATTTAAAATGTTTGATCGTGTTCTTGAGTTTCCGTCTTCCCCAAAGGGCTTCTGTCTTCCAGAAGCGGAAATCGTCTGAAGAGAGAAAAAACAAAATTTATTACAGTGGTTTAAAATTTTGAAATCGGAAATGTTGTTTTTAAGAAGTGATCCTCAGCACTCTTCCCCATGAAAAAATCACTTGGTCATGACGCTATATCAAGAAGAGAACAAAAAAAATAAGCGAAATAGCGGACAAACTTGGCTTTGAGTTTACTGTTTCACGAGTTCAGTTGCCTGCTGCTTCAAGTGAGCTTAAAGATGTGCCGTCTTTCCCTTTTCTGCTCATCCGATGTAGCAATATATTAATATTGCGAATTTTCCCCAACGATGGCGGGAAAGTGCGTCTTCTGAGAAGTGACTGAATTGTCCGTTGTCTTGCTCACACTACAGAAGTATGAGTAACGATCAGTTGGCAGAAAAGTTCACATAGGTTCGTCCAAAATTTTGAGGTGATTATCAGCTCAAATCTTACAACAGACGGACTTGCCCGTTATCCAGATTCGCAGTCAGTAAATACCTAGCAGAGACAGTGTAAATATAAATCACCACCACGATCACCTGCATTGCCGCGGTAAGATCAGATATGGAATCAGTTTTGCCACTTTTCAGTAATCATGTATTTTTCTGATAATTAGAGAATGAAATAATGACAAAATATTTTGAAGAATGGCAACGTGCGCAGTGGGGAAACCCTTGAAGAACTTTAATTGCTCAGGAGGCAAGTTCGGACAGTTACGTGAAGAACAGCTCATTGCACAGATATGTTTTTCCTTTAAGACGAGACGGGTGCACAGAAAATGCGTTCTGCGGTCTGAATGAAAAACATGCTGCAGGATTCGGTCGTTCGTCTCGTCCCGAATTTAGCGACGACCCCACCTTGGCCGAGCTGCAATATGTGCAGTCGATAGAAGATTGGAGGCGCGAAATGAATATCGACAAGATGGTTATCGTCGCACATTCATTCGGTTTGTTCAATGCATAAGTGAGCTTACTCCTGGCGAGTATCCGGCTTAGATTGCGACTGCCTTGAGGAGATCATCGGGCGGGGAAGATGCTTTTTATCTGTTCTTTTTTCCATCATTTCCTTTCCACGCTGTTTTTTCAATTCAATTCGTCGTGAGTCCGAGATGGGGTCATAACTCATGACAACCTCGCATGGATTGGGAAGTGGTGGGAGAAAGTAAGCTGATTCATAAATGGATAACCCTTGTGGTATTCATTGATTTATAGTAGATGGGAGTATAGCGTTCTTTTAAATGCTTTGAATAAAATCGGTACTGGCGTGCCGATTGGATGGAGTGATTAAGAACTGGATCAGCAATATCGCTATCTCTCTTCCTCCCCCTTTTGAGAGGTCTTCGTAACCCGTTCACCTGTTATCTATCGCTGAACTACCTGTTCCGTCTTTCCTCCTTCTGTAATGAATTCTAGATACATTGATTATAGTAGGGGTTAAGGCTGCTTGAGGTGGCCTGGCATTACTAGATCAGAACAACGCTGTATGGTTGCAATATAGTTGCGTTAGTTTGCTCATAGAAAATTAGAATTGTGGTTGCACTGACATGCGATTATTGGGCACTGTGCATTAGAATACGATTTGCATTGGTCAAAGGCATTGCATAATTCGAAGTGTAGTCCACTGCAGGTGGGGTGGCTTGCATAGAATTGATTTCTTCCTTTAGCAATAGCTTACTTGTCGTTGATGGCTTTTTGACCATGGTTTTCTTGCCTCCAAAACATAAAACGCATCCATTTTCCAGTGAAAAGGCATTTTTCAAAGTTAAATTGTGTGGGAATTTACGTTCGTTTAGGCGGTTTTCTCGCGAGCTCATATGCACTTGAGCACCCTGACCGCGTACGTCACTTGGTACTCGTTGATCCGTGGGGTTTTCCAGAGAAGCCAGTAGACGATCGTCAGGTTTCTTCCTTTACGCCTTTATCACTGACTCTTTTCTCTTCAGTATTAGAATGAGTGTTTGGTTTGTAGTTCATTTCACTGCCGTTATTATCGGAAGAAGCAGCTTTGGTCGCTGCTATGAGTATGCAAGTGGAAATTCGATCTTGTCGTTACAGAAAGATGTTGTGGTATTTATGTGAAGTACTGGGGTATTTTACCTTTTATTTCAACACTTGTGTGAAGTCGTTTAGGCTGTACAGAGTGAAAACGTATATTGTTAAGATATTTCATTTAGAAGGAGTTGCAGTGTATTTGTGCAGTTGACAAGTAAAAAGTCAGAAGTTTGAGAAATTTTTGGACTTCTTAAATTGTCGCTATAACAGTTATTGCCGCCGTAATTTCATTTCTGTTATGCAAATTTATGTTTCTTTGACGATGGGCATTGTCGGAAGGTGACCGTTCTTATTCTCATTAGGACCTGTTTTCGTACGTTTCTTTGCTGCTGTATTTGCATTTTGTCTGCAGGAAAAAAAATTCGCTTTTCTGTCCTGAGAAATGTGTTCTTTAATTTGCTGTTTGGAATGCAGTTTTTTTGCTGGTGGATGATGAACCATGTTTTCTTTAATCGTGATTTATGAAACCAGCGTTCTTGGATTTTAATAGCGGCGTGGAAGCGATTTATTTGAGTTATTTTCTTTTTCATTTAATATAATAGGGGCACTGAAGTTTAGAGCTGTTTATTTAAGATCAGGCCAGTCGGTTGGATCCGAGCTGTAGCAACGGTTGTTTCAATGTTTAATCCGTTATCGGCTTTGCGTGCTGCTGGCCCATATGGTTATTTTTTCTTCTTCTGTTGATTGCTCGTTCTGCTTGCGGATTATAGCTGAATTTAAGCTTTCATGCGTTCCGAAGTTTCGTCTTATATGTCCTATGTGGTGTTTTTCAGAACTATCTAACTGTTTTTGAGAACAGCAGCATAACGAGAAACACTTCTTATACTTTTGCTTCTTTCCGCAACATAATCGGAAACGCACTCCTCCGCCTTCTGCTGCAAGCAGTCAGCGAATGCTCGCAGCACTGCTTTCATATTACTGTTCCAACTTGCGCATATTTTTCTTGATTTTTTCATCGCCTTCACGCAGTTGGAATAGTTATTGCTCTCCATTGTTGCTTTAAGTAGTCTGTTCGAGGGGATGTTCAATTTGCTACCCTCTTTTAAATGAGCCCCTTTGAAAAATTGTGTGTTTTAAGGAGCAGCACTGGTGAAAAGACTGCGTCCTGATTTGGCGATACGTTATGGAACGGCGCACCCAGACGCCATATATGAATACATCTATCAGTGCAATGCGCGTGAGCCGTCAGGAGAGGTGGCGTTCAGTAATATGAGCTATTCATTTGGCTGGGCACGACGCCCCATGATAAACAGGTGCCTCTTCATTTAAAGAAATTAACGAAGATTTTTAGCAAATACTCTCACTACAAATACCGGCAATTCCGCGATAGATGTGATTCGTAGCGTTTAATTCTGAGTAGCATTAGCATAAGTACTACTCATTATGCTTCGAGAGCTGCGCACGCGTTGCTCTATGAAATCATTTGAGACTTGCTTGTTAGCCATCCGCTAGTTTTCAGAATAGGAACCTTGTCGCAAGATGTGCCTCTTACATTTATCTATGGTAGCAGGAGCTGGGTAGATTCCGCTTCGGGAGTCGAAGTGCAGCAGCTACGTCCAAATGCTTATGTCGATGTGCAGGTTTCTTTTTGATTTCTTGTCTTTTTTATCATACCGTCAGCGCACGCGTAGTCGATCTCTTTCGTAAACGATGATTTCCACTTTGAAGAAATAGGTTGTTATGACTTAGGCGACCTACACGGTGACTTTGTTTGCTGTATGCTGGTAGATGCAGCAAGCTAGTCTGTTTTTTGCATAGCTTTTGGCTTCGATGGAGTTCTTCGATTGAAATCACCCTTTAAAGACAACGTTCTAAACCTCATTTCTGAACATATCTACTGAGTTCTTTATAAGCCGTCCACCGTTGTTGTTTGCAGCTTAACTGCTTTTCTGCAAAAGTTTTATGGGATTATTCGAAACATTTATGCAGTATAATTTTCCAGTGCACAGTTTCATCTGCAGTGTTCAGTGATGTTCTAAGTATGTGTATTTTATAATAGTGTGCTGGCTTTTTATTGTATAATTATTGCACAATTTTAAGTCTTATAGAGACGTTTTAGCCTTATATATTCAATGCTTTCTCGTGCTTTTGTAGAGTTCATCAATTAATATGCAACTTAACAACTCAACAACTCTTTGATTATTTAATGAAACGTTTCGCTTACTTTATTTGTCTGTTAATATTTTATGCTTTACGTCTAAGGTGATACGTGGTGCTGGCCATCATGTTTACGCAGATCGCACGGAAGCATTTAATGATGTGTTGCGTCGAACAGTCGAGATGATCGACGCGGACGAGGATATCATCGAGCAGTTTTCTTAGTGGTTCCTTCTGTTTGGAGTATCGCTCAAGTAAAGGGCCATATATTCCTCATTGATGCAGTTGGTTGCTTTTTACGGGCAGGCGTCTGATGCCTTCAAGTGCTGGGAAACCGGTCTTTGTCATTCCGCCTTCCATTCTTGCTGGGCTGCTTGGGTATGAAGCCGCAATGTGTCGTGGGAGTAAAAAACTCTACGAGTTAATTTTTCACGATTTATTAATGAATCGAATGACAACGTAAAAATATGTTTGCTGAAGTTTTATTAGCTGTAACGCTGCTTTCCTCTAGCTTTACTCGGCCTTGTGTAATTTCTGCTTGAAAGTCGTTAACTTGAAAAATAATTTGAAAGTTCATTTGGAGATTATTGAAATCACTTAACTTTCTCCTCATAAAGTTCCCATGGGGGTGCTAATACAGACTTAGATATGCTTGAAACGCGAACCTTACTGTTGGTTTGCTTGAGAGCCTTGATGAGGAGAGCATTCTTCTATTGCGTTTCTTGATATATTTGAACAGTGGCTGTGGAAATGATCTTTTTTTCGTTTCAGATACCTCCTTTGTTTACTGGTTCAAAAAATGATTGCTAGATCATTCTATTGTCGAGATTTCTGTTTGTGCAATAGAACTTCAGTGTGCTTTGATGTTCAGAAATTGACGGCTGCGTAGCTGTAACCATGGGTAGTTTTCTTGTTTTGTGAGGTGGCCACTGAAAGTTTGCATATGGCCGTCATGCAGGGGACTAGAATTGAAGTCTTCAAAATGGCTGATGCATTCATTTTTCCTCGTTTCCCTAGATGTTTCGCGATTGGTATTCGCTTGCCTCTTAGGCTTGTCAGTATAATTGTGACCAGTCGCTGTTTTGTCTCGGCGATTTTGGATTCTGGTGGCTGTTAGTTTTTGCAAACATTAGTAATTAAAACTCCTTGTCAGTGAAGTTTATAGAGAGGTGGTCTTGGGGATGGGAGGTGACGATTGAGGTTCCCTGGTTTTGAACTAGTCTCTGGCCTTTGGAAATAACTACTGAGTGGCACGAAACACTTCGAAAATTGAGATGCTCGTTACGCTGCTGAGTTGGTCTTTGATGCATATATTGCTCATTTCTTTTTTCGTCAGAGGAGGTTGTTATCCATATGGCAGCAGAGGCATCTTTCCCACAGAGCTCCCATGCAGCTTGCTGATGAGATGGAATGACCAATGCCTGCATATCCGTTCTGCGAGGATGATGGAATGCGGAGTTGTCATATATCGTTGGACGAACAGTCGTAGTGGAGGTGAAAACGAGATATAAGTCACCGATGATGCTTCATTCCACTTTTGCTCCCCTGAATTAGCTTGATATGTCACCACGCAAAACTTGTTTTTTATGAATTGCTGCGCATTGCTTTAACGGTTGCGTTGTACTTTTTAAAGTTCCGAGTGCCCTCAATGAGTGCTGCTTCAAACGATGCTATTTGCCATCAAAATAGAGCGGTGTCTTTTCTCGATCGAAGTATGTCTCATTTTTTTGTTTTAGCCTCTTAGCTGTAGTGAATCGTCTTCACAGGCTTACCAGGATATAATAGCCAAGTGTCTTAAAAAATGCCTTTTATTTCTGCAATGGATGGATTGCCTCGGCTGCAAGGTCTCATAGTTTTAGCGCATTTTATGAAGGCGTTTATGAACTTTTTTTGTTCAAATTTTATGAATATATGGATTTCTTGTTGTTCTGTTGTGCGGAACGAAGATTTCACACATTCACGCATAAATGCATACATAGGTACCATTCTCATTCTTACGATCGCAAATCGACAATGCAGTCGTTGATTCGGACGTCATGACCACATGTAGGGACTGTCTTATGTGATATGCAAAACGATGACACTAATGTTAGCACATCTAGCATTTTACTTCACGGAGTATGGCTTACTGCAATTCTTTTAGAGGTCTTGTGCCCTTTGCAACCTGCGTTTACCTTGCAATTTGTCGCCGACAAAGCAGCACAGCTGTCAAACAGGTTAATATGAGATTCTTGTGCCATCATTTTTTGACAGACCCATAATCGGTAGTAGGTAAAGCAGTGGAGTAGCAAGAATTTAGTTGTCGCCCAAATTTTCATGCTTTTTGCTGAGAAGAAGGCACGATTGCCTCTTCATTCCTTACTGCTGTTTTCCGTATTCTCATCGAGCGCTGGTCTCGTGATGTAGGTGCCTTTGGCCAAAACACGGTTCAAAATGTAGACTGCTTTAGAGATGTCGAGCTTGGTAAGAGGAAAAAGGGTTTTCAGGTGCGAATCCTTCATGTTTTGCCCAGGCTGCAGCTGGGATGAGCTTGCAGGATGCATTCCCTTATTGTTGATATTTTTTAATTGTTTATGCCACAAGTTCCAAACAGTTTGTCTTATGTTGTCTGAGAAAGTATGAAAGTATATGTGTAGCGTTCACTGATGTTTTATTTGCATAGTTGGTTAGGTAAGCTTAAAGCTGTGCCTTTATATCGCTTATAATTCAAAGTTGCTCCCGCCGAACTGCTAATCACTGTAGCTTTTGTGTGTTTTAAATGCTTGCTTGTGCCACTGTTATGAAACAGTTATTCAGTTTATTTTATGTGTCATAGGTTGACGTCGAGCTTTTGTTTTTCTCAGTTTTGCATTTCCTTCAGTTCACTTATTAATTGACGGCTGAAATATTCGCCTCAAACTATGTTTATAAGTCGGTTAAATGGCTGAATTTGCTGTCGCTATTCCCATGTGTCAATAAAAGCATTTGCGGCCTGTCTGAATATCAACTGAATATCAGTCGAGGCAGGTGAAGACCAAGGCTGAAACCTGTATGCGGAAGGCGGTCGCGAGACGGGGTACGTCACATATGATCAACAATGTAAGTTTATCTGTTAGCATGACGCATTGGTGTTTGCCCGTAATGTGAGCAGCGGGTTTCTATTTCTCATATCTCTAAACTTGAATTTCCTTTCATTTATTTCAGACGGATGCAGGTGCAGGATTCTGTTGTATTGATCGTCTGCCGACTAAAAGCCCAAAAATTTCCGAACATTTCTCACATATCTGCCAATGTTCGCTCGTTGATATCAACTGCTCTCTTTCGGAGAAAAAAATTAGGCAGTTGTAGTGGTTACGACAGTTACCGAAAGTGGTTTTTGTCTTTGTTTACGTAGGCGGACATCTGCGCCCTGTACGGTTATGTAGGCTTTCGGTCTCTGAACTGAAATGTCGGAAATAATTTGGAAGCTTCTGAACGGCGAAAGCAGTTTCCCTGCTCCCTAGATGCTGCGATGCTGTGTTGAAACCATCAGACTTGCCCGCTTTCTCTTTTGCTGACGTTGAAAAGTGACATTGATAACTTGAAGAGCGGGACAGTTGAGTCATCAAAGAATGCAGTCGACTGGAAACTCGGTCAGTGCAGTTCGCGTTGACATAAGGAAGTGATTTGAAGGATATCCGAAAGTTCAAACCTCTAATGGATCGCCTAGTCGGCACCTCGAAGGAACTATCGTTGGGATTCGTTGACTGCACATCTCCCTTTAGGAGGGTTCGGCTTGTTTCATGCATCCTCAGCCGAAAGATCTCGGCCGACTTGGTCGTCTTGGTCTAAGTTCTTACGAATCACGAAAAATTTCCGTTTTCTCAATTTGCTCGACAAATGGCTACGCATCCTATTCTCCTTTTCACTCTCTCAAGGATCGTTTGAGTTTGATGCGGCAATGACATCTTACTGCAATTTTTAATAAGTTTCCGGCATAAGCTACTTCTGCAAGTAATTAGTTGTGCAGTGTTTAAAAAGGAAACGTTTCAAATAAGATAGCTTCAACAGATTGAGTTGTAGGGAGATAGTAAGTTTTTTGTTGATCTTCCAAGTTTTCGTGAGCTTCCTCATCAATCATCAAATCAAGTCTCATTCGAACCACAAAATTTTGAACCATCAAACATTCAGCAACTATTCACTCATATTGAAAATGGTAGGAGACATAATTGCAATTGACATGAATGATTTGAATGCATCCATACTTCTTGACAGCTGGCCAGTTTTCAAGTTTGGCTTTGCCTCATCTTTGCGGTTTTATGAGGTTATGTTAATGCATTCGCCAAGAAAACTGCATACATCTCGAGGTGCTTGCCTGTTCGCTTGAGTGTCATTTAATGAGCATTATTCTAACATCAATCCTTTGTAAGTTGTCAAACAAACTTTCAAATGTCATCGAACCGTTTGGCATGTGTCGCGACTGGTCAGAGATGCGTTTCAATGTCGAAGCAAAAGGGGTCAAATATTCATTTCCGTTACGAGGCAAAAGCAATGAAGCAAAGGTATTTCTGTGTTGGAGAAGGAGGGATTATAAGCCTACCGAAAGGCTCAAGACATCACTTTGTGATTCTTCATGAGGGCGATCGCAGCCAGTGTCTGCACCATTCGACCACTTTAGGTTTATCATCCTTGGAGTAGCTCCTTTCTATATGCTCTTCCTTTGAGTATTTTTATTTGTCGGTTGACACGCTTTCGGATCTGATATAAAGGAGCCAGGAATAGATAAAACGGCTGCCCAACGATTCTTCGCAATTCGGCTGCTTTTTCTTGTCGAATTTAAAGTAGTTATTTGGTAAGATCAACCGATACGGGCGATTGAATAGCGTAATTTGTATAAAGCAGTGTATATTGACAAAATGGAACGTTTGGAAGAGGCTAAAGTGAGAGGTGAAAGGCACATAGAGGTACTGAATTAGAATTACATCATTTCAAGCATAATTTTTCGTCTTCTATGCATCTGAGGCTCTACACTGCAAAGCATGATAACAGACTTGAATTGATCCCCAGACAGTGATGAAATCGGGGTTTTGTTAGGATGTCTATATATACTGGCACACATAAAGGTGACTGTAAATTGGACGATCATGGAATCGTTTAATGTGGCATGATACCGTATTGAAATACACCTAACTATTTTCTGTGACTTATTGATTGCAACAATGTCGTCTTCGAATAATTGTTAGCTTTATCCCTTTGGGCCCCATTTCGAAGGGCACTATGTAGCAACTATCTGCTATTCGAATAGCCGCTGCCTATCTTTTGAAGTTGTTAAGCTTTTGCCCAGTCGCTGTGAGCAAACGGCAATGCGCTCGCATTCTCTAACAGTTTGGCGTTGTGTTGTTGGTGCGCCATATTGGTTGCGAGATGCCTCATAGGGCACATGATGAAGCCGAAAACAATCTGTAAGTGTTATTTAGGTTGATGGATTTTACCCCATCCGAAGCTTATCTCCAGCCGGCCAATCGAAGAAACTTAGAACTGTTCGCTTCATTTTCGATTTCATTTGCTGAGAATTTGTCTTGGCGAATTCATCTCTTTTTTTAAAAATTGTTGCTGAGAGCTCTGCGACAAATTAAAGAGCTTCCTTTTGAAGCATTTTGCCTTGTGTGCATAAATCGACTTTTGACGGTGCACAATTTCTGAAATTGCGACACCGCAATGTCATTTTTGAATTGGCAGCTGGATATTTAGTCTGCACTCTCAAGGCGCGCTGATTGTGTTGCTTGAGAAGCTATCATTAAGCGTCGAGCCTGTTCGCTTTTCGATGGGTAATTCAGTGTTGAAATGATGTTCAACATGCCACGCAAAGACCTTATGGGGGTTTATGCGCGATAATCAAAATGCTGAAGTGTTGCAGTGCAGTTCTTTGACAAAAAGTGCACCTCTTAGGTTCATTTCTCTGTACTTTCCTGTAGTGTGCTGCTTGGTTTTTTGTCGATGGATATATACGAAATGTTAGCAAATTTATTTGCTGAAGTTTTTAAGGTTAAAAACGGCTTGCTGCCAGATTTCTCATCGAAATGTGGAAAGACATAAGCGTGATCAATGTCAATTCCGGCTTTCAGTTGAAGGAGCTGTTCGGAATTCTTATCGAAAGCGCTTACGGTAGACATTAAGTTGAATTTTCAAGTAAGCCATATCTTTTAGCGTTTTTCCATCCTCATAAAAAGCTTCCGTCGTTTCACCCTACTCAGAAAACTCCATCAGCATCGATTAAAGGATGTGACCACATCGATGATTATTCGTCGATGGGCGACCGCATCTAAGTTCCTTGTTCGACAGACTTGTGGAAAACCATTCTCATATGTTTACTTCTTCGAAATATGTTAAGTCTGAATCAGTTGGCATCCCAGCCTGGCCTTCCCGCTGCGTCTAGGTTCGTTGCTTCAATGGGAAGCTGGTTTACGGTGGTAAAATTTTATTCCAACTGGAAATAGTGCACGTTAATTGCGCAAAGACCTTCGATGTATTGGAAAGTCCCACCAACCACCTAAAATGGCTAAAGACGTATAAGGTCGGCGGCTGTTCACGGTTCCCGAGCTGATCTTCCCGTTTGGGAAAAACATTTAGAGCGAAGATTTATAGCTTGCAATCTACAGAACACGCTGTAAATAATTGTGTCTTGCAAAACAGCGTGCGAATGCCTCTCCTGCTTATTGCATACATTAACTACGTTCCTGAAAGATTGCCATGTGTGTGCAAGTTTTCTGTTCATGACCTGAAAATTTGCAGATCTCTTGTAGATTCTGCAGCAGACCTTTGTCCCTTATAGAAGAATCTAGAAACCTTATCGCTTCGTCAGAAATCTGGCAATTAGAAGTTTTCCGTGAAGGTGGCGTATTGTGCTACAACCTTCTATCACTGATGTCCACTGTGCATCCACGATGACGTGATGTTGTCTGTTCATGACGATATTCGCACCATCTTGTCGTCATAATCTGCTCCGACTTCGACTAGAGAGTACGACGCATTTCTCTGATGTTTTCTAGAAAGTTTCCAGAGTGGCAGTTTATATTCTGAGATCTCTAAAAAGACGAGTATTAGAAGACTGCTGCTAAGCCTCTGGTATTTAATGTAGGCTTCCAGTGGGGTACTGTAGACATCTGCTTATACCTTCTGTGGCATAAGACGTATAGAAAATTTATGACGCAATTTCACATGGCTGACCGAATTTCTTTGCAAAAGAGAGGATTCAGGTTGTAATCACAAGGTGAAAGTGTTTGAGCTTGACTCGCTTGAATAGACTTCACCTATGATTATTCGTGTTTCGAATAGTCTGCCATTATATATTGTTGATGCAACAAATCATTCTTTATTCGTGGACAGCCTTAAGGTTTTTGATCTTCATTCACTTGTTGATCACATTTCAAATCTGCGCACCTCTTCTCGTGCATTACAACATTCCTTCATACGGTTGTACCTCATTTATAATATTTATGCACTTCTTTTGGTTTGGCGTTGGTCTTTGATTTCTTATGCGACTTATGTTGTCCTGATGCACGTGAAGATCATTCTTCCTTTTGCAGCTCACGAACCTGAAGGATGCTTATACACTTGAGGGGGCAGCGGACTGGAGAATGATACTGAAATTGGAGGCCATCAAATGAAATCAGAACGTCGCCAAAATTCGGGGCCTCCGCTGTTGGAAACTCCGATTAGCCGACCTGGCTTTCCAGAAATTGCAATAGCTCCGGAAATTCGGCCCCCTGCCTAACCTGCACTATTCGTTCACGGATAGCTACATTTAGAGCATTAATGTTGTGTAAAAGCGTCTGTGAACTCTGAGCACTTATGCGAAAAAAATCAGCGCTTCAGATGTGCTTTCCTACTATCAAGGATATTGGGTTGTAAGAATATCAGAAACGAGTATTCGCCACCTGCGTGGAGATGAAAAATTGTTCACTTACAATAATCTTAGAAATGTGACCGTCGGAATTTTGCGTCAATAAGTGATTAATGGCCACTGCTTTATGACAAATGACCCGAACGATGTGGTTATTTTTCATAGTTTGACATTTGCGAGCTTGCTGTACTATCATGCAGGCTTGGTACTCCTTTGAGAATGTTACATGGATGAATTCATATGCGATTCTGACGAGGTCTGACGCTCACGATGAGCAGGCTAGCCATAATCCTAACTTATAATCACGGCAGCCTAATGAGGTGCCGATGGAGGGTGCTGATTCGATATGCATTTACTGCCACACAAACAACTTCATTATGCCATTCGTAAAATGGTTTTTCGCTCTCCATACGGCTCAACGCTTCTATGGGCACGAGTTCCTATCGCAGTGTCCTATCGCTTCTTATATCCTCTCGTATACTGTATTTGCTCCCAAAAGGCGGCTCTTTCGGAAACGGAATCACGCTAGCTTCTATGCGACTATCTTCTAGCTTATGTGACAGCCGAGTGGCAGTTGTTCTTCAATGCGCCTCTGTCTCTCACTGATGATTTATAGCGCTTAATAGAGGTTTTCACTTTGACATAAGCGCAGACGCTCTCTTTTAAGCGGGGAGGAGATTTTTGAGGAGGAGGAGGTTGGTGCTAGGCAGCGGTTTAATTGGTAGAGGGCAGAGACCCAACTTTTTGTTTTAAATCCTTCATCCGAAAAGAAGTCGTACAAAATGATCTAAGATCTCCTCAATACCTCCTCATATTACTGGTTAACCGTAGCATATTCTTATTCTTGCAGTGAGGACGTGCGCCTTATACAGGAAGCGTCAATATTTCATTCACATACACTTTCCTAGGCCCAATTTCAGTTCGAATATTTTGAGAATTACATAACTATATCATACGGGCAGATATTTGAAAGACTGACATAAAAGCTTTTATTCTGTTGTGCATTTGAAGGTAAATACTAATAACGCTTATCAGTTTTTGCACTTTTTACCCACTGTTTTTTTTAAAATGAGAAATGAGAGAATCCCACTACAAGGAATCTCATTTACACACCTACCACATCTTGTTCATGTCGAGGACAGAACATTGCTACAAGTGATACGAACAGGCTAGATACGAAAGCCCAATTCTGGCAGCGAATTGTTCATCGGCAAAAATACAACTCTGCTTAAACGCGGAGATAACAACACTTTACTCCAATATTTTCGTCTCAAACTGCTTTCATGCTGTAGGAGAGCGCTGATATGGCAAAAATCCTTGGCGTCATTTTGTAGTCTTGTGGTTACAAGCTCATTGAAGCGTGACGCGCACTTCCAGAAGCTAATGCTATCCTAACGAATCATCCATCGCAAGCCCGTTCGTCGGAAATTCCACATTATTTGCATGAATGAGGATCATCGCTGACTCAAATAGTGGCCGCATATCGTATTGCTGAGATGATCGTGAGCGGTGCGTTGAGGGACCACTGCATTTGCTTCCGTCCGCACCTGGGTGGGCTCTATCATACTCTTCATTTCAACGTGTGCCCAGTAGTGACTTCTACGTTTCCAGCAGTGGAATTCAGCGTGTGTAGCGATGGAGCAATTTTAACTCTGTATTATTAGGGACTATTGTTGCTGTTATAAACCAGTTGCCCATTTGCGTAGTCTTAAAAACTCTTGATTTTATGAGACACTGAAAATGCATAGAAACTAGTATAATTTCTTCCTTCTCCATCTATGCAGGCGTGGACTTACCTGGAAGCTTTTGAAATTGATTAGTCTGCAGACCTCATAGTCGACACGAAAAAATAGCTATCTGTATGTAGACGATAGGTTAAATGATTGCTTGAGATGCGCAGAAATTGCGCACTTGCGTTGACTGGTCTTGCGAATGTCCTAGGTCGCTGGGCACTGCTTATAAAATAATCAAAATAGTTCAAACACAAGGCTCTGTTGAGCTCCAATAGTTCAAAATGTGCTATATATCTCCTAAATCTCCCACTGATATTTTTTTGAGCAGATAGGAAAGGGAATAAATTATAGGAAAGATAAGAAAAGAAAGGGAATTTTGGGCAAATTTTAGAGCAGCCTGGACGAAGGTGTTTTGTGGTGGAAATAAGAGGGAAGATGGGCTTGCTGAAGCTAGAGAGAGAACAATATAACGCAAGTCCGCCTGGTAACAATAAACTACTCGGAGAGGAAAGTGTTTCATATGAGGCAAGAGGATTCTTTAGGTCTCTGTACAAGACTGGTACAGCAACTTTTCTTTTAGCATGCTTTACTTGTGATGTTCATAATGCACTAATTTCATGGCGACTGAATCGTAATGATACGATGTTCTAACTGTGGCTGCAAATGATGGCCTTCGCATTCAGTTTATTGTGTTATTATTTTCAGTGGATCTCATTACCTTATTTTTTTCATTCATTCAAATTGCTTTATTTAACCATAAAGAAACATACAATAGTATGTGGAAACATACAATAAATTGACGATATTCAAAATGAAAGCATTCAAGTATGGCGAATGTGGTAGTGCTGACAAAAAGCTGAACCGAGATGATACACATATTAACAGCACACTGGCCGGCCGTCAACTCCCCTCAAGGGCGACAAGTCAAACTGAGCTAATTTTGCTTTAAAAGCAGTGAGATTACTAGCTTCCACAATGTCAGCTGGTAGTTGATTCCATACGCGAATGGCTCGAAAAGAAAACGAGCTTAATATACCCGTTTTGGTCGAAAATCTACGTTGTAGCTGGAAACAATGAAATCGGGAGCGTGTGCTGAATGGAGTATATGCAAAGATACTATCGAACGGGACATCGTAGCAGCTATTCACTATCTTAAAGCACAAGTGGAGATCAAATTCAAGTCGTCGGTACTTCAGACTTCTCAAGCCGAGAATCTGTAATCTTCCGGGATAGGAAGAAATAACAGAATCAGGAAAGGCCTTGTGAAAAGCAGATCTTGTGTATCGCCTCTGTACGCTTTCAATCATTTCAGCATCTTTATCAGTGCCTGGTGACCATATCTGAGTACAATATTCGAGAAGAGGGCGGCAATAGACAATAAAAGCAAGTCTGTAGTGTTCAATACAGGGGTGTTCTAGCGAACGTAGTATACAATTAGCCACTCGTGATGCTTTTCTTGCTATTTCTCTACAGTGAAAGGTCCATTTGAGGTTTGAAGTGACATGCAGTCCTAAGTCCTCGATAACTTCTTGCTCGCAAAGCTTACTCCCATTAAGACGTAAAGGGCAATCATGATGGAAGTTCAAATGAAGGAGACCACTTTTTTCCTCCGATATGCGCAATTGCCAAGTTTGCGACCAACGCTCTAGATATATAAGGTCTTTTTGAAGCTCGTAATTTGCACGTCTAAGATCTATGGTGGTTATCCAGCATAGTCTTAGGGGGATCTCGTTAGTCATACTTAATAGTCGAGGCATGATGCTTACTGTAAAACCCCCACAGTGTAAAAAAAAATGTTCACTTCCATTTTTAACTGAATCCCCTTTTTGTTTGCTAAGCCACCACAACTGCTTTCGTTTGTCTTGTCAGTATGGGCCTTTTGAAGTTATAGTAAAACCTCAGCATTTCAAGGTGAACTTGTAATATCCTATAAAACGAGATAGTCAATCTACTTGAGAACAGTGCATCCTTTTCGTCTATAAGATTCTTTTGCTAACTCTCAAAGAGTATCGTGATGGTGTGAGGAGTTTACAGCGGATTCTGATTGGGCATTTATGTATGGCGTGCTAGTTGATAGCTAACGCTCGATTTTGAATAGTGACCGCCTCTTACGCAAGTCAGGAATGAAGTATAGAACTCACTGTAAGACCGCCTTGTTCCCGGTGATTTAATTTCACACATACCCGAAGCGGAAGCGTTTTGATGATATCTGAAACACTTCTTGTGAGCATGTTTTGGAATTATCTTCCGCATATCGGATCACACCGACGGGTTGCATCCAATAGCGTTCAGATGTATGATGCGAAAAAGCCGAGTCTAAAGTTTTCATCAAGGTAGCTTATGCCAATTTGCTTAGCCGTTGTTCAGAGAAGGAGGCTTGTCAATGACTAATCGCCTTTTGGATCACCTTATTAGGATACCCAATAATGATGCTAGTTGTTGTTTGAAGTGGTATATTAACTAAGCAACCTAAACATTAGCTAGCTAAATAGGGCCACGACAAGCTGGATTTTTGCGAAATTAAAAGACCTCGTTGATTTGTTTGAACCATTCACTTTATTAGATATTAATTGCGCGTGATGCATGCTGTGGCTCTACGTTGTCAGTTGGTGAAAAGGCACTTGATGGAATAGCAATTTTTTAAAGGCGTAGAGGCTGATGAAACCCAAATTCAGATCAATGACGCGCGTTTTGAGAGGTGTGCTTATTGTTTCACCATTCACCACCAGCGGCGGACATATTTCAATGAAGAGTTCACGCAAAGATATACTCACGTTCACATCACATTTTGGCGCCTAGAAACTTTACGATGCCATAGGAATTAACTCAATTCATCTGTGCTGGAGCTTTATGTGTTCGCCAGTGGACTTAGTGCGTCCTATGTACTTGAGCAGCATACCTGTGGCAGTTGCGTGGATCATTAGGTAATTACAGTACTCATTCGTTAATCGCCACTTGCAAAATTAACGCAGTCGTTCCAAGAGTCACTAGAATCAAGAACTGACCCGCTGTCCCAGGTGTCACATTTGGCCATCTATGGCATGCCTAGACGATATGCTGAGTCTGCTGTCAAAAATATTGACATTCGGAGGTCCGAAGAATGAAAGCCCCAAAACTTCGAACTCTTCGGAAATCATGACAGCTTGAGTTTCAGAGCTTCCAAGAAAATTTTTCGCACTGAATATTACTCAGCACAGTGCTGGCGTGCGGAGACCAACAGTCGAAGTCCGCAAATCCTAAGCCTTATGAATGGGGCACTTGAATGAAATCAGAAATTTTCAAAGATTCGAGGCTTTCCGTTGATTATATGCTCATGAGCAAAGCTTCTTTCAGAGAATAACAGTAGTTATCACACCAATAAGAACTTTGTAGGGGAGAGGAGGCGGGGACATAGTTCAAAATAAAGAAATGAAGTTACATATAACATGATGTAATAATGGCATCTGGAAAGGTACTTTGGTTTATCACCAAACCGGAGCCTGTGGCAACCGTGAATTTCAATAAAGTAGTGTACGGCAATAAAGTACCTAGTTTTTCTGCTTAAGTTAGTGCAGGCCGAGCGATTAAAGACTGCTGAAATTCACTGCTTCTTTGCTACTGTTCTCTGGCATGTTTTTGCGAACATCTCTAAACTTATTGTCTTCTTTTAGTGTTGGAGTGCTCTTACTGATAATCTTATAGAAGCTGGTTTATTGGGGCAGTTCATTTCCTCCGATGGACATTATTTTTGATAAGAAAAATCAGATTCTGTATTGATATGCTATCGGATTTTCCCTCCACCATCACTATAGGAGCAATTGCTCTGGTTTAAAGAGTAGAACGTTCCTGGCAGAGATGAGTAGGTAGAAAATTTTGAAATCCTATCATGCGCTTCCAACTAGTCATCCACCTAGCTGTCGATCATATAATGGTAGCCATAGGGACAGGTAACCGCGAAGTATTGACTAAAACCATACTGGAAAAGCGTATAAAATGCTGAAACAGTCATTGAAACGTTCATTAAATCAACAAATAAACATGCAGGTTTCAAAGAGGACACCCACACATACGCATGGGAAACAGCATTGGAGACATAGACAAACACCCTATTTAAGAGCACTCAAATGGAGCGGAAAAACAGACACCTGAAAAGCAATTATATCTGTAGTACGAGGGTACCACACACGAATGATGAAGCTGAGGAAGAAGAAATGAGAGGAAAGGGTCATATATGAGCAAGAAGAAAATAAGACGAGAATTGAAGAAGAATGAGGCAAGAGAGCAAAGCTATGTAAGGAGCGAGCAAGCATTAAAGCATTTAGGTTGTTGACATGATCATGTAAAAGTCTGAGGGGAGTTGACTGAGCTGACGCTCAAACGCTGAAAAATTTTCCGCAGAAAAAGAGGGGATAGCAGTAAATCGCACAAATTATGACCCTATGGACGGATGAGCTCTCTGTTGCGCTCATAAAACTTTTTATGTAGCTTATTGGGGATTACCCCGCTGGTTCCGAGATGACGTGGCATTTTTCTTGGACTGTTTTCTTCTTATTCGTCTAGAAATTTCTCCCCATTTCCGTAACTGTGAAGAGCATTATTGCAACATTTTTATTTTTTATGTATGTGCTCTTTAGTGTGCAATTTCGATGTCAGCAAACCATAGTCTAGAAATGCTGCAGCAATCAAATGTACTGCATAAAACCGTCGGGTAAACCTTCGCTCTGAAGATGCAGTGTTTGATGATGACTTGATTGATCGACCTTCATTATCGTTTAAGTCAGCTGGTTATTAATTGACGAAGCTTGAAAATGCATATCGTGCCTCTCTGTTATTTTTTTTTTCTGCACTCTTGTGTGTTCTCCAATCAGACGCCTAAAATATCAACGCTCGATTTTACAAATTGCTCGTTAAGAAGCAGTCTATTTTATTTCTTTATTTATAAGAGTCCAGGCAACAATTGGATATTGTTCAGTAAGCTTGCTGAGTGTGCTTTTTTTGGCATTCGATCGCCACCCCTTAAGGAACTACTGCACATTTGCAGTCGCAATGTACCGCCTTCAGTGTCTTTCATTCCACCTCCACATCTTGCTGAGCTATTTGATCTCGACGATTGAAGTAAAGGAACTTTCCTTTCGATATCTAAGCGGTTGCATTTTGAGCGCTGAACGATTCAGAATCCTTTATCAAACCCTAATGTTCATCAATATTGCCTACGAATCTGTTTCGAAATCATCTTCCTTCATCTATACTTTTCAGTTGAGCGAATTTCCGCAGCAGAGATCAGCCGACAATGAAATGTTGTCTCTGTCCCCGAAATTTCCATCTAAAACAGTGTTTGGCGACACCACTGCATAGAATATCGCAAATGTGATTTGCTGGTGCTGTAACCAAGTTGCTTATTTCGTCGATTTACGGAAGCATCGTTGAAGTAAGCCAAAAATGAAGCATCGTTTCGTGCAGACCCGTCAAAAAGCTCAAAATGACAATCATTTATGAGGCTTGTTTGCTGTAAACGTTTCCTCCAAGCACACACCAGTGTCTCATCTAGCGGTCACCTTCCTTTACTTAATATTGTTGAACCAATTCTATTGGTCATCAATTGTCGGTTGCATATTTGATTGTCGTCGGTGCAGCAATCTTCATTCGTTTTCGTAGATGGTACAGTTAATTGCATGACTTGCTCATTTTTATTTAAATTGATTAATTGACAGTAACAGATTGAAAGCAAACATTTTCACTTATAACTTTGGCCATCATGCTATCATTTTGAGGACTGTAACTATCTCGAGTCGTGAAAACAATTTCTGAGCGAAAGATATGGGCTCCTTATTTGCCCAACAAGGGGAAATAGAAAGGTTGATGAGCAAACGTAAAATTTAATCTGGAAATGAAAGGGGAAGACCGTTCATTAAAAGATTAATCAGACTTGGCACGACATGCCCTTTAGCCACATTTTCCAAAAGATGTGCGGTAATAGATTCCAATTTCCTTTCGCCTCATCGAGTTGCCGTAGAAATCAGCAGTCAAAAATTCATTCTGACTTGTGGCTGCATTTGGGCTCTTACGAAAGGTTCCAGGTTGGTTACGTGAAAGTTTTGCATTAGGAGATGCACATCTTCGGCTTGAGAAAAATCCAGCTACTCAGTTTTTACGAGAGGCTGAGAAATCAGATCACGGCAACACAATCAAGTACGGACGAGCGAGCGCTCGCTCGCACACATACACGCACACAGACAATCCCTCGAAATTTACCAGTTTGTTGCCCCCGATTTACGGAAAAATAGCTGTAACAAATCCACAGATGCACTGTTCACAGAGGAAGAGTACCGACAGTTTAGAGCTCAGTGCGTTCGTGGGCGCTGCAGTAACCTAGCAACTCAGCTACTGATTATGCTTTAGCAGTGTATTAGTATTTCCGTGTTCTCTAATTCTTTTTGTCGATAAGAACTGACAAAATGATCGAAAAGAGGTATAAAAAAAGGAATAACGCATAAGGAAATGAGTATGGGTGCGCATAATGAAAGCGTAGAGCCATTTAGTTCATCGCTTTTGAGAGACGTGCTGAAGTTAAATTATTTCATTTTCTTAAAACTCTCAGCAGTTGTTGCAAAATTCTCCCTGCGGCCATTCTCCGCCTGTGCCAACGTAGGCAACGGTCGAATTCAGCATGAAATTTATTTCATTCATATTTGAAATACGATTCGACAAATTAGTCTAAAAGGGAAATCTTAAAGACAAAAACCAGGAGAGGATGTGGGTGAGGGAACTATAAATTCTTTATTCGAGCAATATGTCTAGAACGAAAAGTATCATTATGCTTCTCTTTTTCTAATCTGTGAAATCCCAACGTCATTTCAATGATGTGTGGTTACCACTTCCTTTTTGATTCTCCATGCATCACCAAACCGTAGTCACACGTCGGTGACTAGAGCGTAGCACTTGAATGTATGTCGAGCCTTCGACCCAACTGCCGATTCTATCCTGTTCTACCTCAGATACGTCACTCAGCTCGAGCGGGTTGAGTTCAAGGTGCTGATCTCGCCCGAACAAGTAGTCCTTGTAACGGCATTTTTGAGGTGACCAGAAGTCTTGTAATCAGCAATCTTTTGCTTTTTATTCGCAGAGGGTCTGATTGCATGGCTAAACGTTGCTTTATGGAAGGAACTAATTCTCGCGACACCTCGCAGTGTAGGCCTTTTCATCGTTTCCATGGTGGAGTGTTATATTTGATTTTCTGTGGTGCATTGCTTGAAGATGGTTCATTATGGTGCTGGAGAAGCTCGTTAACGCCGCTTTCAATAGCACTCTTCATGCAAGACACAGCTTTGTTTTCCTCGTTTCTGATTCATCGACGATGCTCTTCGTGAAGTTCGAAATAGTCCCACACATTTGCTGCTCTTTCTCCCACTTGTTTGAATTCGGACAAGCCAATCGTTCCTTGAAATCTTGCTCTTTATCCATTTTGACTCATGCTATTATCTGTCTCAACGGTCTGTGAGCCCAAGCGCTAATACTGTCAGCTGTGTTCTCGCCAAATTGTATACTTACGCATCTGTGGAATCCACAGCATCTTTTCCTTCCTGAAGAACTTCATCACGAGAATTAAGTCCTTACGAAGATCATGAACACTACAGGCACATTTGAGACACGATTTTCCACTGATCACCAACCTATTATCCGCATCAAAGGGGCATAAACTGCCAGTGTGCAGATGGAAAGAAGGGATAGCGAAGAAGTCGCATGAAGAAAAGGAATGAATGATCCGCGCCTGAATAAAAATAGCCGAAAAATAACTCGATGCAGGATTATATGAGGGAAGGAAAATTAGTGTCCCAGTTTTCCAGATGAGGTAAAAAAATACGAGAGATCGCCAATGCGCATCAGGAAAGCAACCAGTTTTATGCGACTTCAGTAGGAAAGACTCGCCTTCAGGGCAGGATCTGTTGCAGAGTCTTTGCCGCTCGAACTTTAGTTGGAAGTTACTTGAAAGCACCGAAGACCTGGTAAACAATTTCGAACGAACAATAACGATCTGAAAGCCAATGTTATTTTGACTCGTTCGCATGCCGCAACCTACAGTAAAGGTCGGTTTCGTGTCCCCTCCACTCCCCTTCCTCTTTCGCTGTCGCTGCACACTGCCTCTTATCTACGCTTACACGAACCTTCCTCAAATCATCTTTTTGCCACCCCAACAAATTGCATTAATTTACTTATTGCATACTTATTTGTTTTGAGATTGTAGTTCCAAATTTCAGATGTTGCAGCATAGCGTGTTCTGTGCCGATTATAGAGCTCTCATGAATTTGGCATATTTGCAGTTTATCCAACTTTTCACGGAGAATTCCTTCTACGATGGAGTTATGATTGCTGGCTACTTAACGCAAGTATTTAGTTGCAGCCAAAACTGACTTGAACCGAATGCGTTGCAAAAACGTCAGTCGTTTACCGAGCAAAAGATCCAATAAAGACTGACTGCTGTTGTAGACAAAAGATTTTAGAAAGTCAGCCGAATTTCCACCAGTAAGAACCGACCGAAATTCGGTCGCTAAGCCACTATCACTATCTGACACTTCATTCCACATCTCATTAACATCTCACGCTGAATAAACCACTGTGTATCACATCACCCTCAACACATTTTATATCTGTGAGTTAAGAGTCTGAAGCATCGAAATGTTTGGGCAATTAGGTTTGCGAGAAAAGATTTTGAGATGAGTAAATTACTTGGAAAATGCGATCGAAAGAGGCAGTCGAATCTTACATTTGCCAACGTATTTGATTTAGTAGCGATCTAAGGTTCCTTGTTTCAGATGAGTGAACACCGCTGGTTGATGCGCACCACTAAAGATATCAATCTCGAATTCTTCAACCACACATACAAAAAAGGAAAAAAATAATTGTTAATCTTTAAAAGTGCACTCGATTTTGAAGTGAAGTGCATTTGATCAGCTGCAGTTCATTCCGATCTCCGACTATTTAAATTGACAAACATGGAAGGCGAAAAGGACGTTTTTTCCTCTAGCGTTTATTGGAACTAGGCGTGCATGATCAATACAGTTTGGTGAGAGCGTTCACGGGTATCATTTGGTTGCTTTTTTTCGTATGGGTATTATTGAAGAGAGAGGAATTCTTTACGCCGAGTATTTCTGCGAATCTTTCTGAAACGAAAGGATACAGATTAGTGATTGGTTGCTGTTTTTTGTGGAGAGCGAATTGCTCATCCACGTCATTGGAGGATGAACTGGTCAACTGCAACCTCCAACCTTTCATCCCGTCGTCTCCATCTTCGTTCATTGTACTTTCTTCTCAGTGTTGGAGCACAAAATTGTGGCTTCCGTTATCTAGCACGATTAATGCCCCACATAGCATATCATATAATATTTAAGTAAGCGTTAAGCTAACAAATGCACGGATTTTTTAAAAAGGTAATAGATGATGTCTGACTCATTGGTAATGAATCATAGAAGGTAATCTTCATTTGTAAGGCAGCCCCAAATGCGTATCTATGTGCAAGCAAGCATCGCTTTGTCACGTCCGTGAATCCTCTTTTATCGGCATCAGCGCATCGTCTTTTATTATTATATTCAATCCCACCTATTTCCTACACCCTCCATCATCGCCACTGTGTCGCTTTTGACTCCCCTATTTAATCGTGGCTGGTTCATGCAGCGACGTTATAGCGCCGCTTTTCCTCCTTTGTTCCATTCTGAATATTGAATATCTTCTCTCTCTGAACAAGTTGGGATAATATTGTATTCGGCTCTCAGCATTTCTTTCACAGCATTCATCATGTTGCTTATACTCGTGTAGCATGCGAATCGCAGGCAGCATACACCTAAGTAAACTTCATTAAACTGAGCAACATATCGACTTAAAGCCAATATGCGATGTACAAATGAAAGATGAATAACGTAAGCCAGTTAATATTCCAGCAGAGTCATGTCGTATTGAGGCGGAAACAAATTGTTGCACGGTTTAAGGGGCACTATAAACCTTGAAATAGTACACGAATGTTTTGTCTTCGCATTTTTCATTTTGTGATCTGAATAAAGCAGCTCTCAATGTCAGCCTATGTCAAGAAATGCTGCAGCCACACAGTATTGAGACGCTTTAAGACGATTAATTGTTTGCTTGAAACTTTCGGCAAAGATAAAAGTTGGAAATTTTCTGTAGCCGTTAAAAGTCTGGCAGCCCATACATCGGTTGAGCTTAAAAGTACAAATCGCCCATATTTCTACCCGCCAACATTTCAAGTTTTCTAGAATCCTGACGTTGTCCTCATCATTTACAGAAAAAATTTATGCTGAAATTGAGCGAAACGTTGACCAAGAAATATTTACGCATCTGTACACCTGCAGTAAACACTTACAAAATCTCCATATAAAAACACAGAGTAACCTGCGACATGTTTCAAGTGACCCGGGAATAGGTTTTTAGATAAGTACAAAATTTTGACAGAATCTTTAGCATGCAGAAACAGGGTGGGTGGGGGACCTACTTTTCTTTCATATTTGACCCAGTAAATTTTGTTTTCTTTCAGAAGCTCTGTTCTATACGAGCAAATGTAAAATTCGTCATCGGTCCGTCCAGCTCAAAAACTGTATATGCCTCTAGCAGATATACCTCCTCATAGACTTCTTTCATCACGTTCGCCTTTAAAACCCATTTAAATGTGCAAAAGGTGCTCCATAAAGTGCACTAAACTTCCGTTTTCCTCGATAGCTTCAGCTAAAAAATCGATGTAACCTCTGAAAATCTCCGTGCAAATGTGATCTCCTACGAAGGTCTTTCTAAACGAGAATTGTTTTCAAATTATCGTTTATTTTAGTTCCTAATCGAAGCCTCCGATTTAATCTGAGAAAGATATTTGATCCTCATCGTAGCAGTCCATGCAAAACCTGGTGGAGGTATACCTTGCACACTCTGATGTCTCGAAAGTCGAATGGGCTGTCTGCCATCAAATAATTTCTTTCAGCATTATTTCCACGAACATTCACAACGAGCATTTGCCAATATGACATTTATGTTTTCGCATTTCCTCAGTTAATTATCATGTTTCGATGCTTTTTTCTTTGCAGCTGCTTAGTGAAATAATGTTGGATGAAGAAGCTTTTCGGTTGGTATACGCTGGACGTTGGGTTTACGACGTTTATTTAGTCGCCGAAAAGAATGAACGCATTCAAAGCGTTCAGCCTCAGACTCGAGTTTCCCATCCATCTATCCCTTCCTCAGTCGTTCTTTCATTTACTCTCATTTTTCCTTTCTCTTTCTACGATAGACATTTGTCCGATACTCTCCCATATGCTCCATAGGCCGCACATTTAATTTACCCATCACTGAAGTTTATGGGCTATTTTATTTTCAGTTCATCTCAAGTTCTTGGAGAGATATAGACAGTAATTATTTCAGCTGTATTTCTGGTTTCCTAAATGAATGCCACTTTCCTTTCACTGCTGCTTCAATTAATGAGGTCTTCGCGTTTTCGGCATGCATGCTGCCTGTTAGTTTGCTGCTTTCAATGAGAATCTGCATATGGAAAATAGTCATGTTATCATTTACGGCATTCACTAGAGTCGGTCAAAGCCGAAAACATCGCCCCAGGACGCTCCAATTTCTGGGCCTTCCAAGGTTCCGAGGGATACACTGGAACTTGGAGCACCTCGACCGTTAAAGCATTCCAGTGTTTAAAGACCTTCTAAAAATGTTTGGGCAGGTGCCAACCATGATGCTGTTTTTAAAACTCCTGTAGCGCTCGTCGTCTGTGCTCAATACTTTGGATCTTTAGCCACCATCTCACTTACTTAGCACGAGATATGTAAGTTGAATTTTTCCGATCCTTCAGGAAGCTCATTTCCGCCCCATTGCATGCTCAGTCGAAATCGAAATCAGGTGTCAAATCGTCATCGGAAGACAACGAGAAACATTGCAAAATAGTAGTATGCGATTACAGCGCAACAAAAAGAAGACAATCAGGAATGTTGAGCCTCATACTCGCGTTTCCCATCCATTTATCTCTCCCTCATCGTTCTACCATATGCCCTCATTTTAATGGCACGATGAACTTAAAACGTCCAGTATCCGCCAATTTGAAGCAGGTCACGTCTGGTCCTCTTCCTTCATAATCAGCGGCTCTTATCCGATGCAATTTTACAGCGGCTGTGACGGCGTCATTTGCGAACTGTGCCGGCAGGCAACTTCCTACAGAGGTTTCTAGCGACCCACCATATCTGGCAGAAGAACTAAGGTAGCCAGTAGTCATTCAGTATGAAGCTGTTTCCCAACCACTCTGAGTATAATTTCAGAAAAGTTGTTATTCTTTCAGGCATCACATGGTTGCTTGCTGAGCTTGTTCCCACAAGAGCTTTTTCAACTAGTAATATCGATTTGGCTCATAACAAATGCAACAAAAAATGGAAGAACGAATCTTCGTTCCAGAGGCCGGGGAATCAGACACACCTTTTTAGATGCTACAAGCTATCGACATTTTTGACCGCATTCGTACAGTCCCGTACCTCCAGACACCTCGAGACTCTGAGTCAGAGCTCTTGGCGCCAAGATGCCAGGGGTCTCAAGGTTTTCCTGTGTCATACTCACTATGCAGATGACGCGAATGCGCATTCATGATCAGTGATATCTGAAAAAAGTCTTTTTATACTGGGAAACAAAACTATAAATCCAACTTTTTTTGAAAAAGTTCGTCTCGAATGAAGATACTTTCATACTTGATTTACTATAAAGATGAGTTTTTAGCGCGACGACCAATGCGGTTTTTCCTCCAATAGCTAATATACAAGGCGGCATCTTCACGTTGCTTCTGAGACGTTACGTTTGAGCTTTAGAAATCACGCCCCTACCAAATAGGGATGACACTTCCAAGCAACAATTTTTGTAGCTTTCTAGCTTTTATTCTTCAGAAACCTTCCGCTGCTTTATTATTCTATTCCAATAGAATTGTGCGAAATGGTGAGAAAACCTCCCGCAAAAAAGTCTGTTGTAATCGCTGCGCATGGTCAGTGCGAAGCTAATTCGTGAATGTAAAGCTTTTCACATGAAGCGAAAAATAGGCTTGTTTCCATCCAGAGAGATCTTTATAAGGTGGCGGCTCAGAGCCTTTATACATGACACTTTTCAACCTGTTTAACAGACTTACAATGCACTGCAACGGACATTAACTGACTGTATCTTTTCTATTGTTACAAATTAGCATGTCTTGGTAAGTACGTTATTCGACGGAGGACTGATGAGCTTGCGAACTTCTTTGTACGCATGTGCAGAATGCGAAAATTGCGAAAAGGCTTTGAGAAGTAATCGGCAATAAAAGCATGCTGGAAAATATCAGAGCTACCTTCTTGTTATCTTATCTTAGCATCAGCAAGGCCGATCCGCTGCTCATGACCTCCTCAGTTTGCACTCTTCAACAATTGGTGCATATCTGACTGATTCACACTGCATTACATCCGACGCGAACATGACCTCAGGTCAAAATTTTGCGTATGTGGAATATTCTCTCCTAAATATCGCAAAAGCGAATATTGTTTCATGAAACCCCTCAATTATTTCAGTATGAGTTGTATATTGTTTTCAACGGCGAAATCGAACCTTATTGAAACAATTCCACTGGTATTCAACGAAGTCTTCAGTCTATTAGCAATTTGCCCCCCATTGATATTTGGCGGAATGCGACCTCAGGAGAGCGTATTGCGAAAGCGCAATTGATGCGAAGCCCTTAGGCACCCCTTCCACTCTGCAATTACTATGGGTCTTTTCAAAAGACGTTGTTAAGTAGCTTCGGGTCTTTGCTTTTTTATTTTCGCTCTTCGACAGTTTCCACTGAAATCGCAGAACTGTCGTGATAGACTTTTTTAAAGCAGAATCTACACTACAAGGTGATCTCTACTTCGTTTCGATACGTCTCACTGTGGAGGAATTATTGAGACCTATGAGGACCATAAAATTTATAAGTCATGTTTCCTTTGCCATCGGTTGAATGTAGCAGAAAAAAATTCAAGAATCACAAGATCGTTCGACTTTTTTAGAATGACATTTGTGGCCTGAAGTGTCGAAATACAAAAGCGCGTATATGCACAACGTTTCGCTGTATTCACAGCTTTATCAAACGCTCAAGCCCTCAAACTTGGGTAACTAAACCTTGGGTGATCTACAACGGGATTTTCCATTTAAAATACTTGATTATGCGCCTTTGAAACTCAACCATCATCCCACGGATTCTGAACTCTCTCCTCATCGTTTCTCAAAATTTGTCTTCAAACTTTGTCTTGAATAGAGCCATACAATTGAAGCTTGCCCTGCTAAGAGCGTTTACATCAATCAAGGTATAAATCAGAAATTGCTGAACTCAAGAATTAGGTAATTACAAAAATAAATTCCGAGGAATGAATATTATGACATGAACACTCGTGACAAACTACTCTGCCAATAGAAGTCAAGTTTCGTCGTGTTGGCTACTTCGACAATGTGTGATTCTTTCGTAAGCACATGGTGCTTTCAGCCCGAATGATAACTAGAACAATAGCACTATCGAAATTTGTTTTGTCGTATTTAGTTATATTGGTGGTATTCACGATCTTTAAGCTTAAATTGCCGCAGGACGGCCCTTTTTGAAGTGCAATACTCCGTAGTGTGCTGCATCACTTCCCATCATTCCCCTCTCCCTCCATATACTTTCCCTCTCTCCATTTGCCTGCCAAACGACCGCTTGCCTATATTTACAGTTTGTGCGTCAATTAATGCATTATTGAGTAGGCCTGAAAGCTGTTCTCAACATTTCATGAGTGAGCGACATAATAAGATCGGGCCGATAATGAAGTGAAATTTGTTTTCTGAAAATCCCGACGAAGATGTCTTGTCGAGATGCAATTTTCTGGTATTTGCGCATTGAAACTATACAATTTTTACTTTGTTTTGTCGATCACAAATGCGCATATGGCAATCCTCCATGCATTTCTTAAAGAATGTGAGCTTGGAATGATTGGCATTTGTGGAGTCGTAATCGTGCGAAGAGTTGTGATTCTGCGATCAAAAGAGCGCTTCAAAAGTGGCATGTTTTGGGAGCATCCGGAGTCAAGGGGGTCTCTTATTGCGCGTTCTATAAAAGTTCATAAGCTTTTATCGCTTTAAATAATAGAAGTGCCGCTCACAAGAGCAGTATTTTTGCTTCGGATGCACCGTGATTTTGCAGTTTCCCGCATTGTTTGTTTGATCCTTCCAGGGCAATTTTAACTGCGTTTCAGCCAAGTTCTTTAACCTGATTCCACGCGAGATATACATGGCTCTTCTACCTTCTACCCACATTTTCCCACTGCAGAAGGTAAGTGGAATGCTTTTCGCCTATGGCCAAACTCACCTGATGCATAGGTCATTGACAGCAATCTACGTAATGCGTCCGTATACGTGGACAGTCAATTCAGTTAAAATTTATCAACGTTGTGATACGAGACCGCTGCAGATTCTCACTGAGAATGCTGCACGAGCTGCTCTCCATTATATCTGCCTTGATTCACGGGTGGACCCATTCTCTGCTTTCCGCAACGAAACAGTGACTGCAAGATTGTAGCTCTCCCTCGAGCAACGGGTACACTGTCGCTCACTACATTAAAAAGTGTCGGCTTCACATGCGCACTTATCGAAATAACCGAAGTTCCTCGATAGGGCATTGGAAAAATGCTACTGCTGACACACAACTGTCATTTACAAACGCTCCCTCAAATCAGCTTTCACGGCTTCTGCGAACACCAAATGGGCCGTTCTTGGCATATTAGCAGCGATTGAAGGCCTCTACGCTATATTCATCTCATGATCAAATTGCTCCATGTTTCTAAATGCAGAACTCTGGTGATGCTCTTAGAAAGAATTTATTGGGAACTGGGAAGTTCCAGGTGTTAGTAACATTTTAGTGCTTATATCTTCTGAAGCTTTCCACATCCTTCTGTTTCTAACTTGGGAACTTGTTTACCACCGATAAAGTTTGAAACTGAGTCGGAATTAAAACTAAGATCGCATAAAGTTCCAAAATATTCTTGAGATCCTCGTCAGTTCGCAAAGAAAAATTTAAAAATTGGGAGTAGGCGCAATCTTTACTGCAAGCGCAAATTAAAATCTAAATTAGTAGGGCGGGAGCGTATGGGCATGTGCACCCTGACAGGGCACACATAAAACTAAACGGCGAAATTGTAACACGTGTAGATATGCATCCATGCTGTGTGAGGTATGCTTCTTTCCCTTTGATAAATGGATTTGTTTGTCACATCTTCCAGGCTTCTAATTCAGCCACAAGACAGTTCGAACATTTGTAGAAGTCAGTAAGGTTAGTAACGCCTGAATATGTATGGGGCGTCATATGTCGGATTTCCAATATAGGTGTACGTAGTTCACTGACATCAGTTGTAAAAAGATTAGCGGTGAATTCAGATTGCCTAGAGCGAGAGATGTGGGCTTAACGCCCTTTAAAGCAATCATGGCAAGCGATAAAGGATTTTATCTTGGGCTTGGCATCGCTGATGTGAGTGAGGCATCACAAACGCTCCGTATTTTTCTTCGCAATTGCCAGATAAATGAGATTTGTCGCATAAAGGCATTATGATGGGACATTGTGCCTCTGGCTCACTCAGCATCAAAAAGCAAGACAATTTTTCACATAAGTCCTTACACTTTTAAGTATTCTTTTACTGAAAGGACTGCGTCTCGTCGTTGATCACAGCGGGCATCCTTTTAGTGATCGTCGCACCCCAGCTTCATCCAAAAAGCATAGATTAGCATGCGAATATGCTGATGCGCTCTATGCACCAGCTACCTCATGTAACAATCGATGCCCCTAGTTGACCATGAAAGCTAGCAGATAATGCTGAAAATCGACTCTATTTTGCCTGATTTTAGTGGCAACAATGTTAAAGTAGAGCATATCAAACAAATTTTTAATGGGAACATTCAAATAAGCATTCACTCCAATCATCTGTCCAGAGCATATTCCGAGTCAACTCCTTAGGTACATACCGTCTTCTTACTTTTTAATTATACACCCTTTTTTGTTCACTCTTTCGCCGTCCAGGGCGGTGTTTTATCACTATTCCACTTTGCATTTTCCACATTGTAGTCTTGTTTTACTGGCAAAGAGCTAAAGGGCTCAAAAAATTTAGTATAACCTTTGGCACGTGATTTACTTCGAATGTAAAATCTTCACCCTATCGGTTATTTCGAAATAAGCATTTATCTGTAATAGTGTAAAACAATAGCCATTAAACTGGGCACATTAAATATCAAGCTTTGATGAGAATCCTTACCAGACAATTTGCTAAATATACAACGTTGATACACATTTCGTGCTAATGCAATGAAGTGCAGCATTAGAGAGTATGCATTCATTGGTGATATCTGACGCCTAATGGCACCCATTTAGTCAGATGTGCTTTTCGTAATAATGAAAGTTGTCGTGTTGATGACAATTCTGGAGAGTAAGCACTGCGGCATTCCTTTTTCTCTTCAAAAGTGACAATGACTTGGTGATTGCTACATAGATATAGTTCGCGCAAATACCCTCCAAATAAAAGTGCTGTTGAATTTTACAGGTGTGAACTTCATTTCTGCTTTTTATTATGAATTTTTATCATTGCTTCGGAAGACTAGTGGTCGATTTGCATGCCTAATGAAGTGAATGAGAATGCGATGAGCTAGTGAAGGGAGGAAGGGTGGAATAGAGTATCTGGATTGATATCTTATAGATTGAAGTTATATATAGAAAGCTGCTTTTCAAAGGGATTACATATACGAGATTGATATCTTAGTAAGCAGGCATGGATACGTTTCTTTGAGGCGGCTCATTGCTGGCAATCATCTGCCTTTCAACACTTCCACACGGCAACTAAATTACCAGTGAAATTGCCATTTCGACGACCCTTATAGGCGCTTCTTTACTCGCAAATTTCGGCTGACGTCCTTCTCAAAATGGGAGGGGCTATCTGAAACTGGGCATGACTCGCTTACACTTTGCCCATTCTTGTCCATCTCATACTTTGTGGGCTGCTTCATCATAGTTTTGCTTGTCATCATAGTACATCACTCGCCGTTTCATGAGCTCGGCTCGTCATAGTCGCCATGCATGCTACCTACATTTGTTTCTCTCCTTCTACCTCCGTGCCGCTTCGTATCCATAAGGTTATTGGTTTGCATGCGTCCGTTTAATCAAATCCGCCAATGGAATGAAAGATGATTCTTTCGAACAGGCGGCATTCAAAAGCTTTCGTATATTGCTTAATTGTCAGAAAGAAAGGAAATGTGATGTGGAGGTGTGGATGGGGAAGATAAGGGGGGGGGGGGGGGGGGGAGGTGATGGTAGGGATGTCACACATTGGCTACAGACCCTTCCATGCCCAGAAGCGAGCACTCAGGGTTAAAAAATATTCTTTTTTTTGCTTTTGAGTCTCTCTCTTCCACTTCTTGCAAAAAATTTTCTTCCAATCATTCAATAACGAAGTTTCTTCTGCCACATCATCTCTATTTCTTATTTCATCAGCCAGTCCTACGAATATCTGGGCAAACTTTTTGTCGAATATGAATAACTTATGCAAAATTCAAATGAAAATTGGCTTTGATAAGTAGCTGCACGGAGAATGCTTGCACGAACTTTTTCTCCACAAATAAATACACAATATTCAGTAAACACAAATCAACACATCGAAGACAGTAAAGGACAAGCTACGACCGCTGTGATGAAGAACAGTTTCCCTTACTTATGAAGCAACAAACTATTCCAACCACACCGGATGAAGTTCCTGGCATAGCATATATCCATTAATGAAAATCCACACGTTCGTTTTGAATTCCAAAGGCGAGGTTCATTTTGTAGTGTATTCAACAGCTATTTAAGAGTGAGTTTCATATTGGCATACGCTAGGAGTTTTTTTTTAAATCTCAAAGACGACTTTTGACTAAAGGACCTATTGAAAAGTTGGTCTCTTTCTGCTTTCCATTTAGGAACACGGAGAAGGCCACAATTTCTGATGAAGTATGCCGTATAAGTCTCGGGGTATGGTTTACTTGAGCAAACGATCCACTGGATCAAGCTGTTTTGTGTTGTCTATGATGTCATAATTGCTTAGTGCACTTTTCCCTAATCATCAGTCTGCTAGCCTAATTTCAATGCATGAACTTGTATAGCACTAGTCGCATTTCTGCGAATGCTTTCATAAAGCGATTTCTGGCGGGATAGTGACGAGATGAACGGGATAGAGAATTAGAGAAATGAGAACATGGTGGAATGCAGTGGAAGGCGGGAAGAGAGAAAGAAAGCCTCTTCAGTGTTCAAAGTACGGTGCGTCGTCTTCTGAGGAAATTTTCATCAACAAGCCAATGCTTGTTGATGAAATTGTTAAGGGTCAGATATTGTTAAGGACGAGGCTAGTAAATGAATTAATGAATCGCTAATTTAGTATTTGACCTTGAAGCGTACGAAAAGTTGCAGTTTAATTAAGGGAATTGAGAGGGAGAGAAAGAGAGAAAGTTGGGAGAAGCGTACAAAGTCTGAAAATTTATACGGCTGAAAACTTATGGACCAGCTAAATGCAGTGATCCAGCATGTTTCAATTTACAGAGTTGCAAACCGGACTTCGCGAGGCTAAGAAGACAGTATGATGCTGCAACCTTATTTCATTTTGAAATTTAGGCAGCGCGAGCTCACCATACGGATGTTTTAAGCCGTTTTAAGCAGCAAGACTCTACCATTGTGATATTATGCTTTTATTCTATAAAAGTGGATTTGGCAAAACTGAGCTATTCGGATGCTGCTCCACCATTTTCTTAATCGCTTCGTATTGAGCAAGCAGTGGAAATTTTTATGTTCTTAAAAGTGTCGTAGTATTCATATTCGTCGAAATTTTGAAGTATTTGCTGTTTTGAATGGAGGAAAATGCCGGACATACAATTGTTGTAAGCTCACATAGGCAGCCACTACGTACATATTCCAGTGCTCATATTGCTTTCCATAGAAATATCGTTGTATATATATATGACCGCTCATTGACAAACTTTATACGCCCAAGTTTGATATCTTCATACCTTTCCTCATTCAAGTGATTGTTCCGCGTCCTTCTTTCACTAAAAGGCCACATTCTGCAAGTGACAAACTGAGAAAAAAGTGAGCGAACCACATCGCAATCACCTCGCTGGGAAGAATAAATTGGCGAAGAGCCGCCCTTCTATATCTGTCTCATTTCAGCAAGCATCAGCTTTTAACTACTCGTCCCCTGTGCAACCCAATAAAGAATTTCTTTTTTCTAGAACAAAGGTGATAAAATTAATGAGAAGCATATATCAATTGTGTTACAATCCTTTCATAAAGCGTTCATAGTTGCGGCCTCTGCGCAAATTTGCGGACATTTTCGCAGACTTCTCCATTAATAGTTCACGACTTCACACATGCAACAGTTCAGCTATTGCAGCCGACTAGAGAATATTGCATTCTTTCCACTCCAGTATAAAATATGTGCCTTGAATAATCTTACGCATGTTGTCTTTGCACAGAATAGTCTTACCACAAAAAGGAGCTGGAGAAATCGCTGGAGCTTAAGCATCAGATGTATGAGTTCGTGTTCCGAAGTCTATACTTTGTGAGATTCCAAAAGCACTCACCACTTTAACTGAGAAGATAATAATGACTTGAGTTAAAACATTGTTGGTAATGCTTTATAAACAAAGGAGTTTTTCTCCAGACTCACGCTGACAAAAAAGTTCGGATTTTAACGGACGAATAAAGAAGGCATTTTTTCTATAAAATTTGCTTTGATTTGATTTCGAAACAGCAAACTGTGATTTTTTATATTTGATGGTATTGCAAAATATGACGAATCCCGCAAGGGTATTACACAATGCACTCGATCACTGTTTTCTTCTTTCCCATTCTTTCTTGACGATGCAAGAACTGCCAACATTTGGGCCTTATAAAGGTGCGTGAAATTCACAATTAGAATTTCAATAAAAAGTTTTTGTTTTGGGTTAAAAGTGGTTATAACTGTTGAGGTTCTTCTTATGCGCCGAAAAGAAGCAGTGGGAATGTCCATGATACATTCATCTTGTCTTGTGACTATTCGCTGATGTAAGTATTGCTGTGAACACCAGTTGTATGATACCAGCGTTTGCAATTCTCAGCACTTTACTACTGTGTGTAGAGCTAAAGATGTATAAGGCCTCATGAAATCGAGCAAAACATTACTGTAAGCAACCGGCTGCAAATACCAAAACGTAAATTTTGAAGATAAGTGCTGGCTTTTGTGGGGAAATGGAAACGAAGCTGATCAATGCCCACTTCACTGCAGCTTAAGAGCATATTTTTTCCGTCTCTGATGAATAAATGGTAGTGAAGATAACTCATGACATGTCTATGGTGAGGATGATAGTTAATCACTTATTCTCTTGTCGGAGCATAATGAACGCAGCTAACGCTTTCCTAGAGATCAATCGTCAATTGTTTCTGAAAGCAGAAAAGACGCTAAATTAACTTTAACAAGTTTTTATCAATGTTCATTTATCCCATCTATAATCACATTCATATTTAGCTCACTTTTTGAAATTTACTTACACCATCCCTCAGCGGTGGCGTGAAGAGAGAATTTAAACACTAGCGTTATGCTTGTGTACGTATATATGTAATGTGTGTGCCTGTCTGTGGCTGTCTGTAGGGGTACGTGTGTATTTGCGTGTTTTTATGTGTGGTTGTGTGTACGACTGTCAATGGACAGCCCACCATGCTTCAGTGACCATAAATGTCTCATTCTGACTAAGCGAGGATCAATTCTTTCTTCGCTTGGAATTCGTGGATACTGTCTTGTTCTACCGTTTGCTGAAGTGGTTGTGATTGGCTGACGCTTTACCAGTGGTGAACAGAATTTGATTACTAGTTCTGAGCTGTTGCAACACATTGCCTCGGGTTTTAACTCTTCTTGCTCTGAGTCATCTCCGTTTTTGATGTCCTTGTTGGACTTGTTGAACGGTTGCTGAGCAGTCGTTTCTACTTCCTCTCGACTTGATGCGGTGATGGATTGTGGAACGGCGGTTAGATACGACGGCAACCTGCGAATATGTTGAATAAGCAGGCGCGAACCAACCAAGGAGAACTGCACGAGGGTGTGTTTGGGGTTGGTAATGGTGCCCCATCATTTAAAAAATGGCCACAATTCCCAATGACGGTTTCGTGTCACGGCGAGTACGGTCCGCCGAAAAAGATCGCAGCACCCACTCCCTTGTAGGTACTTCGTAGAAGAAGAAAGACTAGGAGATGGAAACTCTGAATAACGGAAACCTTCGTAGCCAGCAAGCTGGCCACCAGGCGATTTACTAGTGGCCACAGCAATATGGAAAGTAAGATCCACTGCGACGTCTATATGGTGTTGCTTGGATGCGGCGAGCTCAGAATCGCGAGGGATAGGAAATTTGCCAGCTGTATCAGTGAAGGGAACGACGAAATGGATGAAATCACAGCATTTCAAGGTATTCAAGGCAGTAAAACCCGTAAAACCTCTAGCCTTGACCGGTTTTGACGTCCTTGTTCTATACCACCTCTGATTTCGAAGTCTCTGCCCTGAATCACATTCACTTTTGATGCCCTTGAGCTAGTCCATCGGCTTTGTCTTCTCTGCCTGAATCCAGCATATACATTTTGCCTTTTATAAGTGAAGTGGAGCATTTATTCCCTGAAATTTGTGGAAAGTAATTCGTGAGTAGAAGATGGAATAAACATGAGGTGCACTGTAATTAGAGAGATCAACATCGGTAATGATAAATCAGGAGAAATTCTGTGGGTATAGCCAGTAAGCCAAGCTAACCTCTCAGATTTTTTTACAGTTTGATTTTCATCACTTCCACCCTTCCCTCCACCTCCCGTTCCCTCCCCGACTTTTCTGGGCAGTCGCAGAATCGGACAAAGTTGAATGCTCAGGTATGTTTGCCAATGGCTTTTTTCCAATAATTTTTTCCCATGTTCTTGCAGCTGTTTGGTCTTCTTCGGTAGAACTCCAAAAGTGTGTATTCTACCATCACCATCTGTTTTTCCAGTTTTGGATCTGCAAACATTGCAACGATAATTACAGCGTCATTAATTGGTCACCGAATAGAAACTGCGCTCGTGTGCGTTGAGCTTTACGCTCAGTAATAAAGGATGTTCTAATGTTATCCACTAAACTGTTAGTGCTTCTGCGAACAACAGTCGCGGACTTCTTTTTACACCATTTCCGAAATATGCTTATATTGTCGCATAGGTTATGTGCGAGCGAAAATATTTTTCATATTATTTGCAGTTCGAGCATAAAAATTAATAAAGGTTATATTAATAGAGAACAGCGAACAAAATTCGTGAAAAGAGCAACCGTTGTCTGACTAGTTGAATGCTTTTTTGAACTTGCGTAGACTGTCCATTTTCTATCGCAGTTTATATTTTTGGTGTTTATCAATTAAATAAATAAAAGGTCCCTTCCCGTTTCGCCATTTCTTTCAAAACGTCAAACCTGAATTTGAATGCTGAGAACAGCGCATGCTACAGAGTCTTCGTACAATGCTGGCTTCTAGTGAATTTCGATAGAGTTCTCCCAAATTTTGAATCTTAGTATGTCAACCCTGAACCATATTTCGAGCACCTTCCAATATTGGAGCTTCCCGAGGATGGGCACCAGACTTTTGAAGGACTCCATTTCCCTTCGGAGACCTTTGAATTTCGACGGCCTTCGATTTTTTTAAGCCCTCGACGTGATTCATCGAATTCCAAATTCACTTCTACGCTGGCAGGTGCTGTTTTTGGTTAAAAACGGATCAATAAATGCTATGTAGATCCTATTGCAGGTACTATTTTCACCATCTACTTTAAATCGATTCTGACCACCTCAGATAATTTCGATTACCAAAAACCCCTCATCCAAGCTCTAATGCACTGTGCGTGTGAACTTGCGTCGACTACTTGCCGCAGCGCATCGTGTCAAGCGAATGACTCTGTATTTGAAATGGTTTCATTGCAGCCAAAGAGGACAGGTGGACACCATGGACGGTGCACACATAACATTCTTTATTTCGTTACTCGTCGCGTTCCTCGTCGCCACATCTGCACAGCCGTCTTTATACGATGGCACTGACGTAATTCTTTACATTCATCTAGTACAGCTCGGATTTTGTGCCTTCAGCATAGTTAATGTAGAACGCTCCGGTTGCTCACAATTTTGCAACTTTCTCGAGCTAATACTGTCAAAGACTTATTATGTGGGTCCTGTGTGGAGATATGTGCAGCTTTTGGAAAGGAGCAAAACCTAAGTGGTCAACAGTCAGAAAATCTATCTTTATACTCTCGAGTTCCACTCATAAACGATATCAACAAAAGGATTTTGTATACATTCTCTTAGGTGCACATTTTGGAATGACAACGCTGCAGCTGTTCAGAAGAACAAGAAGCGAAGAGTGAGCTTAAGTGAAAGACTTCTTGGAAGCTACAGTGGAATGTGGAGCTTAAGCATCTGAGGAGCCTCATCGTGATGCGAATTTGAGCTATGCATTTTCTCATTTGACAGGGCTTTCCGTGCCCTATAACAGTGGGCCAATGAATGCAGCCGACAATCCAGTGCTTAGCCTCAAAATTCTTCAGTCTGTATTGGTTAGCTGCAGACTTTTCTTTGCGTATTCAATTATCTCCTCAGGAGCAGCCAAATGCTATCAAAATTCATTCACAACACTCATCTTAACGACCAGTCTTGATCACTGAAGCTCTGTGTAGCACATTATTGCGAGCCCAAGAGATACTTTCCAGAGAGGGATGCGCTGGAGCGAAAATTTATACTATCCTTTACAGGAAGTCTTCTGAAGCTTCAAGGTCGGATTCTGCCCCTAAATTTTGAGTGGCGGAATCCAATTTCACAGCAACAGTCAGCAGATTTCAGAGGTTAATAGGTTCACTCCGTTATGAAAGGAGGCTGCAATGACGAGGAATCTCGTCGAACGGAGTTCCTATGGCTTTATTCCAACAGTGTTGGCTTTGCTGCACTCCAGCAGTTCACTCCAACAATCTTTGGCTGCGAAGAACAGCGAAAACTGCAATGTAGCAATAATAATGTCATCGAAAAGGAAATATGACATAAAAATATATAAGCAATGAAAAAAGGCGCAGTGCTAAACGCAAACACATAAACTGTTCATTGTCCGTGATCGAAAATGCACATTGTAAGGTTCAATATGTCGTAAGTGGCGTGCAATAAGATGACACATGGAAAGAGACCAACTTTCGGACCCCTTTCAAGAGTTGATTCCAAGTTCCAACGGATCTAAATTAAGGCTGTCCATCGCTCGATATGCAAGTTTCGCATGCTAACTGCTAATTCGTTGCATCTAATCGAAGCTGATCCGGCTCAACAAATATGAGCATTTTTTTTTTTTTTTTT
>JAARMF010000225.1:60862-75993 GCA_022844705.1 Toxascaris leonina
ATGTGTGTGCCTGTCTGTGGCTGTCTGTAGGGGTACGTGTGTATTTGCGTGTTTTTATGTGTGGTTGTGTGTACGACTGTCAATGGACAGCCCACCATGCTTCAGTGACCATAAATGTCTCATTCTGACTAAGCGAGGATCAATTCTTTCTTCGCTTGGAATTCGTGGATACTGTCTTGTTCTACCGTTTGCTGAAGTGGTTGTGATTGGCTGACGCTTTACCAGTGGTGAACAGAATTTGATTACTAGTTCTGAGCTGTTGCAACACATTGCCTCGGGTTTTAACTCTTCTTGCTCTGAGTCATCTCCGTTTTTGATGTCCTTGTTGGACTTGTTGAACGGTTGCTGAGCAGTCGTTTCTACTTCCTCTCGACTTGATGCGGTGATGGATTGTGGAACGGCGGTTAGATACGACGGCAACCTGCGAATATGTTGAATAAGCAGGCGCGAACCAACCAAGGAGAACTGCACGAGGGTGTGTTTGGGGTTGGTAATGGTGCCCCATCATTTAAAAAATGGCCACAATTCCCAATGACGGTTTCGTGTCACGGCGAGTACGGTCCGCCGAAAAAGATCGCAGCACCCACTCCCTTGTAGGTACTTCGTAGAAGAAGAAAGACTAGGAGATGGAAACTCTGAATAACGGAAACCTTCGTAGCCAGCAAGCTGGCCACCAGGCGATTTACTAGTGGCCACAGCAATATGGAAAGTAAGATCCACTGCGACGTCTATATGGTGTTGCTTGGATGCGGCGAGCTCAGAATCGCGAGGGATAGGAAATTTGCCAGCTGTATCAGTGAAGGGAACGACGAAATGGATGAAATCACAGCATTTCAAGGTATTCAAGGCAGTAAAACCCGTAAAACCTCTAGCCTTGACCGGTTTTGACGTCCTTGTTCTATACCACCTCTGATTTCGAAGTCTCTGCCCTGAATCACATTCACTTTTGATGCCCTTGAGCTAGTCCATCGGCTTTGTCTTCTCTGCCTGAATCCAGCATATACATTTTGCCTTTTATAAGTGAAGTGGAGCATTTATTCCCTGAAATTTGTGGAAAGTAATTCGTGAGTAGAAGATGGAATAAACATGAGGTGCACTGTAATTAGAGAGATCAACATCGGTAATGATAAATCAGGAGAAATTCTGTGGGTATAGCCAGTAAGCCAAGCTAACCTCTCAGATTTTTTTACAGTTTGATTTTCATCACTTCCACCCTTCCCTCCACCTCCCGTTCCCTCCCCGACTTTTCTGGGCAGTCGCAGAATCGGACAAAGTTGAATGCTCAGGTATGTTTGCCAATGGCTTTTTTCCAATAATTTTTTCCCATGTTCTTGCAGCTGTTTGGTCTTCTTCGGTAGAACTCCAAAAGTGTGTATTCTACCATCACCATCTGTTTTTCCAGTTTTGGATCTGCAAACATTGCAACGATAATTACAGCGTCATTAATTGGTCACCGAATAGAAACTGCGCTCGTGTGCGTTGAGCTTTACGCTCAGTAATAAAGGATGTTCTAATGTTATCCACTAAACTGTTAGTGCTTCTGCGAACAACAGTCGCGGACTTCTTTTTACACCATTTCCGAAATATGCTTATATTGTCGCATAGGTTATGTGCGAGCGAAAATATTTTTCATATTATTTGCAGTTCGAGCATAAAAATTAATAAAGGTTATATTAATAGAGAACAGCGAACAAAATTCGTGAAAAGAGCAACCGTTGTCTGACTAGTTGAATGCTTTTTTGAACTTGCGTAGACTGTCCATTTTCTATCGCAGTTTATATTTTTGGTGTTTATCAATTAAATAAATAAAAGGTCCCTTCCCGTTTCGCCATTTCTTTCAAAACGTCAAACCTGAATTTGAATGCTGAGAACAGCGCATGCTACAGAGTCTTCGTACAATGCTGGCTTCTAGTGAATTTCGATAGAGTTCTCCCAAATTTTGAATCTTAGTATGTCAACCCTGAACCATATTTCGAGCACCTTCCAATATTGGAGCTTCCCGAGGATGGGCACCAGACTTTTGAAGGACTCCATTTCCCTTCGGAGACCTTTGAATTTCGACGGCCTTCGATTTTTTTAAGCCCTCGACGTGATTCATCGAATTCCAAATTCACTTCTACGCTGGCAGGTGCTGTTTTTGGTTAAAAACGGATCAATAAATGCTATGTAGATCCTATTGCAGGTACTATTTTCACCATCTACTTTAAATCGATTCTGACCACCTCAGATAATTTCGATTACCAAAAACCCCTCATCCAAGCTCTAATGCACTGTGCGTGTGAACTTGCGTCGACTACTTGCCGCAGCGCATCGTGTCAAGCGAATGACTCTGTATTTGAAATGGTTTCATTGCAGCCAAAGAGGACAGGTGGACACCATGGACGGTGCACACATAACATTCTTTATTTCGTTACTCGTCGCGTTCCTCGTCGCCACATCTGCACAGCCGTCTTTATACGATGGCACTGACGTAATTCTTTACATTCATCTAGTACAGCTCGGATTTTGTGCCTTCAGCATAGTTAATGTAGAACGCTCCGGTTGCTCACAATTTTGCAACTTTCTCGAGCTAATACTGTCAAAGACTTATTATGTGGGTCCTGTGTGGAGATATGTGCAGCTTTTGGAAAGGAGCAAAACCTAAGTGGTCAACAGTCAGAAAATCTATCTTTATACTCTCGAGTTCCACTCATAAACGATATCAACAAAAGGATTTTGTATACATTCTCTTAGGTGCACATTTTGGAATGACAACGCTGCAGCTGTTCAGAAGAACAAGAAGCGAAGAGTGAGCTTAAGTGAAAGACTTCTTGGAAGCTACAGTGGAATGTGGAGCTTAAGCATCTGAGGAGCCTCATCGTGATGCGAATTTGAGCTATGCATTTTCTCATTTGACAGGGCTTTCCGTGCCCTATAACAGTGGGCCAATGAATGCAGCCGACAATCCAGTGCTTAGCCTCAAAATTCTTCAGTCTGTATTGGTTAGCTGCAGACTTTTCTTTGCGTATTCAATTATCTCCTCAGGAGCAGCCAAATGCTATCAAAATTCATTCACAACACTCATCTTAACGACCAGTCTTGATCACTGAAGCTCTGTGTAGCACATTATTGCGAGCCCAAGAGATACTTTCCAGAGAGGGATGCGCTGGAGCGAAAATTTATACTATCCTTTACAGGAAGTCTTCTGAAGCTTCAAGGTCGGATTCTGCCCCTAAATTTTGAGTGGCGGAATCCAATTTCACAGCAACAGTCAGCAGATTTCAGAGGTTAATAGGTTCACTCCGTTATGAAAGGAGGCTGCAATGACGAGGAATCTCGTCGAACGGAGTTCCTATGGCTTTATTCCAACAGTGTTGGCTTTGCTGCACTCCAGCAGTTCACTCCAACAATCTTTGGCTGCGAAGAACAGCGAAAACTGCAATGTAGCAATAATAATGTCATCGAAAAGGAAATATGACATAAAAATATATAAGCAATGAAAAAAGGCGCAGTGCTAAACGCAAACACATAAACTGTTCATTGTCCGTGATCGAAAATGCACATTGTAAGGTTCAATATGTCGTAAGTGGCGTGCAATAAGATGACACATGGAAAGAGACCAACTTTCGGACCCCTTTCAAGAGTTGATTCCAAGTTCCAACGGATCTAAATTAAGGCTGTCCATCGCTCGATATGCAAGTTTCGCATGCTAACTGCTAATTCGTTGCATCTAATCGAAGCTGATCCGGCTCAACAAATATGAGCATTTTTTTTTTTTTTTTTGCGGAGATGCCAGGGAAACCTTTCACAGTTTCACAACAAACTGGAGGGTCAAACTGAGCACAACAATATTTCATCAAATGCAAATCAGATATCTTAAGACGGGTTTGCAACGTGATATTCCAATAATCTGGGCCATGCGAAATATTGCAAAACGTGGCGTGCAAAGCTAGATATCACAAAGGAGGCGCGTTGATCAAAACTGAGAGCGGTACTCGAGGAGGGGGGGGGGATGACAAAGAACAGTGTAAGTAAGAAAATATTATGTTACTACTCAGGTAATTCGCAACCTAATTGTTTTGATTGGAATTCCGAGTAGTACAAACGCCAGCTAACACTGAAGCAAATTTTTGCATCCAAATTTCAAGCGTCACAAAACCTAAGAATTTCCTTTCATGTTAATAGAAATCTCTGCTGTCTACTGTACTCTTACGCGTTTGCTGCTACAGGTGCAGCATTCCTCAAAAATAAATACGAAATCGAAGTTCGTTCAAGAATTACCTTGTTGCGTGTCGCATTCCGATTTTCACGCCCTCGTTTGCAGGAAACTGTATCTGCACTTGCGTTTGTTCGTAGATATGAGTTTATGCGATTATCTGAGAGCTTAGATTCACTGATAGCTCAAAAACTGCGGAATGTGATAAATACATGACTGGACAAGAAGTGATACTCCACCTCAAACCAGCCAATTCACAGCCACATTTTTCTTAATTAGCGAAAAGACGTTCCGCTTGCTGGGTGCTGAAGCTCTACCACAAATGTGCTTGTTGATGAGGGGTTTTTGACGGCATTCACTTGCACCTTCTCATTCGAAGTTGTTGAGGATTTGTTTCTCAAATACGAGATGTTTCAATATTGTTCAATAGGCGTTCAAATTCACTGCAAATAAATGATTAGGTTTATTCGCATTATAATCGCCTAAAAGAGCACCGGTAAAATTAGGATCCATGGTGAGTGTTGATGAGCAAATAGGCAGTGGAGTAGTAATCGGAAAAGATAATTAGGAGGAAGAGCGAATGGAGAATATTCCTGAATGGACTACATAAACAGGATGATCTATAATTTTGAAATGAGATGATTTTTTTTGGAGAGATTTAATTTAGTAAATAAGATTCAATTCTCTTATTTCAATAATGAATTCAATAGATTCGAGTGGAAGCAATGTAAGCCAATTTTCGAAAGCGATCCACGAGTTGCATTTGCAATGTGTTGCGACAAAAAACACTACGTATCCATAGTTCTGTTCAAAAAGCAATATTTGCAATTGTTCAGTTAGGGTTTTCTAACAGCTGATCTGAATTAGTAGGTGAAGCGAGTCCATCCGCTAACATCTACATGTTTGAAAAATTCATCAAGTGGATATAAGTGTTATGGATTGTTAGTACTACGTGAACGCAAATACGTTGTAAACAATACCATTGACCAAAGCGGAAACGGCGAAGCTCAACTGTTTGCAAGCGAAGAAGTTGTGATATTTTTATATAAGTAGAAAATGGAAGTGAAATATTTCTTTATATGATTCCAGGACGGGGGTGAGGGGGGGGGGGGGAGAGAAATGTCTCTGAACTTCTTCGACGAAGGGCATTGAAAATGTCGCCATCTGCATTAGAAGATGACTACACGTTGAGGGCGCCTTCGAAAACTGAACGACTGCAAACCATGAAAAGCTGCTATTTAAGTTTCAGAAATGAGACAGCTCCAGTTATAGAATTGGCTCCAGCACTAGCTTTTTCAACATGAGAAACATATCCATGGAAGGCATGTTTTTTGCTGATAGTGACTGTCAGGTCTTTCACGTCAGTAAGTATAGGAAAGAGAACAGCAGAAGATAACAATTAGATTGTTGCGATTACTACAACCAAACCCGATCAGACTTCTTTTTTGTTCTACCTCGAGGGATAAAGTCCCATAATTGAAACCACCAGCCGGTACGATTGAGGATTTGCTTAAGGCTGTTAATGAGTGCGAAAACCTTGACGTCGCCAGCAAAACAGAAACATTTCTGACAGCAAGGAACAAGAGTTGCGAAGTCGACTGCAGACAGATCCATCGATACCATACCACTTTAGCTCAAGAAACAGTTGAGGAAGTAATGCTGAATCAAATGCTCTTCAAACAACGAAATATAAACAGGCAACTTAACCACCAGTGTGGGTTTGACCTAATGATCTTGAAGTGCTCTGAGGCAAATATAAACAGCTTAGAATATGGAATCTCGTGGAAATAACAGTTATGAGAACGTGTCTCTAAATGGGGTGCGCATGATGAATAAAGAGGACAACGAAGGAACACTGTTTACAGGATGAGATCAACCGAGCAATTCGTGCCTCAAATATGAAATGGATGCGCTTCGGCAAGCGATCGCCCAACGTCAAGTGGATGCGATTTGGAAAGAGAGCACCGAACGTGAAGTGGATGCGATTCGGGAAACGATCGCCCTCGATTGCTGCCGCGGTTGATCAGTTCGAGCAGTGAGTCGGTCGAATTCAATCGCTTGCCCGCTCTCGACTCGTCCTCTAGCAAACTGTTATAACACATCAGCAACTATCGCCTCCCCACCCTCTAATGTGCAACCCGAACCCTCTGCTCTTTGTATCTATACGATATGTGTTACACTGTGTTCACTGAATCAATTAAACTATTCTTTTCGTTTACAGCACGCGATGTCTCCAGCTATCTCTGACATCATGCTTCGTTTCAGTGTGTTAACAGTTTCGCCCACTGTGGATCCTTCCGCCCCACAGTTTCCATCCAATCCACTTACACAACTTCACAGTCAGATTGCAAGAGCAAATAGTTACGTTAATTATCAGATGTTGAAGGAAGCATGTCATTCTGAAAGAAGCCACAGGAATAGGATGTGAATAAGAGTGAAGTATTTTCGCGCAAAGCACAGTAGAGCATAGTTTTAATAGGGTGAGCAGCGCTACAATGCAATTGGAATTAGTTGATAAGTTTACAGCACATGACAAAGAATCAAGGCGCAATCAACGTGAGACGTAGCTCAGTTCAAGTACTCACCCTAACAATGAGTAAAGAATAGCCTCGCTTACAGATATCCGATAGAATGTCATCGGAGGCTTCACAAATGAGTAGTTTCCGCTTATTTGGATTAATAAACTAAAGCATGATGCTTGGTTGCAAGTTGAATATTTGTACGAAGCAAAAAGCGGTGTAAATCACAGATTAAATATGCTCCAAAAGAAATAATATGAATTAATAATTCGAAGGAAGTAAGCTTAAATGCATTTCTGCCAATAAGAACTAAAGGAAACGACGTGGCCTATTTTGTCTGAAATTTGAATTTACATGCTGCTTCCATGTGTTAACCAGACTGGACCCTTTATATCAGTCGTGATTTCCAATGAAAAATCAGGTCGTTCAGAATTTGTGGCAAAGTCGAGCATCCATTTAAAGTCCCTTTAAAGTAGGCATTGCCTATTCTTAGCTGATATTGAGGAGATTTTGAACAGCTTTTGAAAAATGTCCACAATAATTGCAGATTAAATTACTGCTTTGTCACACAAAACCACTCTTTGAGCAGTTGATCTGCAGCAGCTGCATCGTTTACGAAATTGCAAGGTGGCATATATTCCTAATAACCGAAAACCTGCTGATGCGGTGGTATAACTTATGGCTCAAATATAAAGAAAATGATATAGTTGCTAGCATGATAATTGGTCGTTGATTATAGTGCAGCCAGCGAAGCACTGCGAACATTAAAACACAATTATTCATAATCGTTCTCAACATCGTACGACCACGCATACCAGTTCTGCTTTCAGCCACTATACGATAGCAGTAAACTGTTTAATTTCATAATAAACAGAAACTGAAAGTACGTCAACCAGAAAAAGGTTATAGTTAGGCGAATGAATGACATCGCCTTTTCCCAGTGACTAGAATGTAATCTTGTAGATATAACAGCAATACCTATCAGACCACGTCTCGGTGCTAATGTGAGTCGTATCTGCATGGAATGAGTGACACACTAGAAATCTAACTAGAGGAGTAGGTGTCACGACTGGTGGCGAAGATAACGATCTATGAGAAAAATTAGAAAAAAGGTGGCTCAAGTACAAAGGAGTGAAATTAAGAATGCGAATTTGCAGAGTTGCAGAGAGAACACACAAAAATTTGCTGATCGACGAGCTAATAATCTTGAGGCTAAAGGACTATGGAGATCAAAGAACTGTACACAAGCTCGTCATGCGAATGCTAGATTAGGAGACATTAGGTAGCAACAAAAATGCGTTTCAATGTCGAAGCAAAAGAGGTCAAATATTCATTTCCGTTCCGGGGCAAAAACAATGAAGGAAAGGTATTTCTGTATTGGAGAAAGAGGAATTGTAAGCCTACTGAAAGGCTCAAGACATCACTTTGTGATTCTTCATGAGGGCGATCGCAGCCAGTGTCTGCACCATTCGACCACTTTGGATTTATCATCCTTGGAGTAGCCCCTTTCTATATGCTCTTCCTCCGAGTATTTTTATTTGTCGGTTGACACGCTTTAGGATCTGATATAAAGGAGCCAGGAATTATGGGATTTTGTATAGATAAAACGGTTAGGCAAAAAATTACGTGCTAATTTCTATGAGGCAACAATAAAAAAGGGTTTAGTCGTGCGTAGTTGTGGTATACTTTAATGAAGGTTGGACTACCCAATTTTGAGGCATTCGGACTCATACGGGACCGATGCCATATCTCTCGTGAGTATACAATCCTCGAGAGTAAAATCCGAACAAACGAGCGTTGTTCGCGTGATCGCGTGGTTCGTAGTGCTCGGTAAGGTCGACGTATAGCGTATACGAAGATGACATACAAAGAGTACGTGATCGTTTCTGGAGTGAATCGATCCAATGCATTAAGAGCGGCAGCGCATCTACGGAGTATCATCACCCTTCTCCCCCCCCCCCCCNCCCCTCTACTCGAAGTAACTACCCTATCTACCAGGCGCACACAACTAGGAGCTCGGCCTCAACAGATCATCTATCTCCAAACACTTATTCAGTCGGTGGAAGCGAACGCGTCAGTTATGGAGCGCGGGATCGGAAGACCGACTGGGATCTCAAGCGGCTTTTTGTGCTAGCCAATTTTATTTTTATTATCGGTCTTTAGTGGTCGAGTACTCTGCTGACGTCCTGGCACAGGGGTCGCCACAATAAGCCTTCATCACACTTGTATGCTCTCATTATTTATCTACATCACAAGGAGGCCTTGATTGCTGCCCTCAGTGAGAATATTTGCGTGCAACATGGAGTGGCCTCAGGAAGATACGCGTCCCGGCGCTTTAAAATTTTCGCTCAAAGTTGTCTCATAGAGAATAGCATTGCCCTGTCTTCATCAGATGCTTTGCTTTCGCCTATTTGCACCCTGAGATAAGAACTACTCTCGCTATAGACCACTCAAAGCATTTAGTTAGATGTACAGCGATTCGGCAATAAAAAGATCACATGCTATACCCAAGACTCAACTTCCCATGCAGCAGTATCTCCATGCAGCAAATTGAAATAGCAATAAAATTCATTCAGTCATCCTACTGAATCCAAAACTGACTTCTTACGACTCGATCCACACATCAGCAACTCTTCTCAACGTGAGAAAGAGTCTTTTCGATGAATATTTTCGCTAAAGCATGGGATCAGCTAGTCAATAAGATGCCAGAAGTCACACTTTATGTAGTGAAGCTGAAGAGATAAAATCATTTAGAATGGCTTCCTGTTTTTCGGCCTCCAACAATTTCGTCCAGCTTTGGCAACGCTACATCATCACAAAAAACGCTGTAGCTTCCTGAAATTTTGCGCTTTCAGAAAATTCTTTCCGAAGTTTTCTGCAGTTTTTAAAGTTATTTCGAGTAGTAGCCGCTTTCTGAACTTCCCGAAGTTTGTAAAGAATTCTCCTCCACAATTTGGAAAGAGAGGATAAGTCGTAGTTCTCCATGTTTCGCTCAAGTAGTAACATTGGTCAGCAGTTGCGCTTCATAGGTGATGTACTGTGGTCTACGTCATGCAGTTTTGGGCTTTTTTTTTCTGAAACCTAATCGTTCTTTCTCTGGGAAATCGTGTCAGGTGCAGTGCGCATACTATGCGGAGGGTTGTGTCGCTTATTGGCAAAATGCTTTGTGTACGCATGCAAAATCCTTCGTGAATGACGCTGTCAAGGTGTGCAGTTTCAATTCCACGAGATAATCCGCGGAGACCGGAAACTTAGAAAACGATTTGTTTCATTAGAAGACCGTTTTGACATGATTCGTGTTGTTAAGCTGTGTCGTGTTCACACGGAACTGCATTGTACTAGCCAATTTTGCGAAGCTGTAGTCTTGGCGTACCACTGCATTAACACGCAGCTCGTTCAATAAAATAACTGCAGCTCAATTCAAAAGACGTGTTTGCACTTGACATGTTGGCTGTTGGATTCTCAAAAGCTCCTTGCCAATGAGCAAGGTTCGCTTTAGGCGCGAGAGATGAGGGTGGCAGTATAGCAGAGGCGCGAAATGTACGGAATAGTCGCAGAGCTCACTTTTCTGTTATAAAGTGATAAAAATCGAGAGCAGCGAAATCAAAGCTATAAGTGGAATACGAAGCTCTAGAACAGTGCAACTCTACATTTTTTTAATCCACATTCTCTATGCTTTTTGTGGCATCTGTAGTACCTGAGAACTACTGCCGACTGTCACAATAATTTGAGCAATGTGGAGGATACTGCATCTAGCCGAAACTCAATTTGTAGAATGGGAACAAAGTTGTGATACCAATCGCCTTCGCGTAAGCGTCTTGGGCGATCTCAGCACCGTTGGGAACTGTAGGAATCGAACATTTGCTCAGTTTGACAACATAATGGTGAGCGACGAACACCAGAATGGTTTTCCTGATGAAACGTTTCTGTTGTTACTTCTTCTCAAGCATTCCTTCGAGTGCGGAGAATCTGAATGCTTCATCCCGCAGAAGTGGCCCTCGAGGCACTTCAAAAGTCATCCTTATTCCTCGGATTGTTTCGACATCAATTAGTGGAACTCTGTTGCCCGTAGCATTCTTTGCAACAGTTCTAATAACTAACAACTTGAGCTTTACCTGTACTTTATCGCAATGAATGATGGCACAACCTTTGTGGGGGGTATCGTATGACATTATGCTTTGAGCAAATTTTCTGAGAGTGAAATACAGTGTGATATAACTCACGAAAGTCTTAAATGGATAGACTTTATTACTGTGTAATTTATGAGATTTCAATGTTGCACATCATAGCACGATATGGATTACGAAACTTCCGCGAGTGTGAATAACGCAACATGCACCTCAAAGTTCTGTGAAAGGCAAAATATACTACAGTGATTAAAAATTGACGTCGAAATATCAGCACTGGCCCGCAAAGTTTCTGTTGATTGCTGCTTTTTGATAGTGATAGTTTCTCTTGTATCTTATAATTCTTGGAATTGAAAACAACTTGCATATAGTTGTGCTCAACCTGTGCGTGCGACTACTCTTTCAGTAAATGACTTTTTTTCTTGGCCAGAAAGACAAAATTGTAAGGGAGGAGAAAGTAGAGAGCAGAAGATGAAACAAAAGCGGTAGGTTTTCTTTCGGATTATTGTCTGCATTGAACATCTTTTTGTCGCTCGAACAGGACAATGATGACAACGATGCTCGCACGTGCGGCACCGCCACGACAACACTTCACATAATAGATTAGCTGTGATGAGATGTGATTATTGCTATGTTCGCTTCTTGATTGCTATTTACTCATCACATCGACCCGAACTACTGGTGAGCACACGAACAACACTCAGTTGAATGCCAAAAGTTTTCATTTACTGATTCACTTCGCTTCTGCTCTTACAACATTTGTATGAAAGCCTTCATATATGAAGAATCTTCCAGAATTCAGTGAACGGATATCACTCCCATTGGGTTTAGTTCTGATGGTTTTCAGTTATGACGTACATAGATACACAATTTTTATGGATACTTCTTACAAAGAAGCCATTCCAGAGAAGCAATCAGTTTCTTTGATACGATATGAGACTGCGTGAGTTAAGCATCATCGAGAAAATTCCAGCGAAATTTTTCAGAGAAGCTAGGAAAGGAGTGGGAGACGAATAAACTGATGAAAGGAAGGAAGTGATGCATGTAAAATAAAAACTTCGAGGAGGAGGGATGCATTTGCATGAAGTTGGATTGACCTGCGCTGCAAAGACAAATGCAGGGCTCATATCTACACACCTCTCTGTCTTTTCTCTACCTATTGCGCCTTTGCAAAACAAAGACTCCTCGCTAAGCAACAATTTCTGACGCAGCTGAAGCTGTTTAATCAATGAGCCAAATTCACCGGCAGATAAGCGCACACAGTGTTATGGCATGGTAGTGGACAAATTCAGCTGACGCCATATAATCAAAAATCTTCGATGAGTATCACATTTCGCTTCATCCCTGCAATTTTATGAGCTGCGTTGAATGGGTACTTGTAGCTGTTTCCGTTGTCAACATGTTAATGCGTTGCGTTGGACGCCTCATACGAGTGATTTTGATGCTTGAAAATGCCATAGCAAGTGCAACACTGGAGGAAAAGCAGTCTCATTCGACGAATGGAATTTCGCGAATCGGGCCACGACGCAGGCATATGGCTCAACATGACATAGGACCGGAACTGGTGAATTCACCTTGATAACTCATGGGCTTCCGGGATCGCTTTGCGCCGCACAGTCTGGGAACGTTTGACGGTGACTGCGTACATCAGACCGCTGACGTGACAATTGAGTGATCAGACCACCATTCACCTGACTTTCTTCACTTTTTTATATTCGTTTGCGTTCTTTTTTTTTGTTTTTAGTTTTAGTTTTGTTTTGTTTTCTTTTTGTTTTTTGTTTTTTTTTTGCGTAATACAATATTCATCAGAAGCACCTAGTCCTACTGCAATGTTGATTGAAGCGTAGCCGATGAGGCAACAGAATTTTTTAGTTGTTACGCGTCACATTTCTGAGAAATCAACGAAGGGAATGATGGCATCTTTGTGTTTCGCCAATCATTCTTTTTTTTTCCGCTAGCTTAAGAGAAGGCGGTTCATAAAACTAGTTGGAGCATCGCAGAAACATTTTTCGAAACTGGAAGCGATTATTTTCACGCATGGGACAGTTATGACTCAGAGCCGCAACATCAGTTTCGAGTGTTTGTGAGCCTTTCTGGTTCCCAAAATGTTTTTCATTATTCATCGAGAGATTGGTAGTCGACACAGCACAAGCTTAAATAATTCAACCATTCCAGAGCAGCTCCATGTCCATTTGAAAGGCTAGATATTTAAAATTAGCTCGACCGTTATGCAGACATCGCAAAAACTCAACATGCAACAAAAATTACGGACTATCCCTGTCCACTGTGTACCTGTGGAAGATCCAACGCTTCAGCGTTTGAGCTAGCGTTATCGTCTCGTTTTGCAAGTACGCACTGGTTTGAAATAATGTCCGTAGTCGGGGGAAAGTCACTTTTGTGCTAAAAAAAGCCGACTTGTTACTAAGCTACTAAATGACAACACCTCAGAAATCCGTAAAGGAAATAACAGGCTTGCTTAATGTGACAGGTACGCAATTAGGGCTAGTTCAGTTGTACATAGTGAAAAATTAAATTCATATTCGTATGCATGATAAAAACGATCACATAAAAGAAGGATATTAAGGCACTGCAGCAAAGGCCGTAACTTCAAGACTGGCTAGATTGCGAGATGGATGGAGTTGGTGCAAGGTTAGCGAGAATTGCAAGATATGCTTTCAACTTTAGCCATTTTTGCAGGCTGCAATGCCATCATTGCCGTAGTGATTCATCATTAAGTTTCTTCATTAAGGTCAAGCTTCTTGAAGGAAAAGACACAATATGTTGGGATACCCAAAATACAGCTGTTCTGCTAGAACACTAAACTCCAACGTATTGGAGTGGCCATAATTCAATGCCTTTCACACAAATGGCCTTTTCAAATGTAAAGAAGTTGCATGAGTGTTATCTTTTATCCATCTAGATTGCTTCTCTGTCTGGGAACGACCACACTGTGCAACATGGTTTTTCTTCCATTGTAGTAGATGTCATCTGCTATCTATTTCTGCTTCAAAATATAGGAACTGACCTTTGTTTCCATCTAATCTGGCTTATATGACCAGGATAGTGATGCTTTGAAGATTGCGAGTTTCTGAATTTGTAAAAGAACAAATTTCCATCTTTCCGTTCAGATAAAACAGCAATATACGAGGTAAAATCTCTATGCATTTATATCATTTTTCACCAAGAATTGACAAGAAGATGAAGAAACGAGAGGTTTTCTAGATTAACAATTGTACTGCTAATCACCTTCGCGATCCAACTCCACACTGTCGACATTCGTCAGGCACTAGTTGTGGTACTCTTGCTAGGAATGTGTAAAACTCCAGCACACTTTTTTTCTAAATCGCTTGCCTTGCTTCATGAAACACATCTTCATGCACTCTTGAAATTTAGCAGTTTCGGTGAATTGCGATCCCACTGCCATAGTTCTTCACCAGTGTCTGAAGCACCACAACGCAGTTTGCCGCCTTGTGACTGCCATAAGAACTTCATTTGAACCGCCAGGACTCTCAAGCTGTTTTGTCCTCATTGTGGAGCTTGTTGCGTGATGCATCGCAACCCATAGTTTTGTTTATTTAGAGTCTGACGAATATATCGTCTTTGACCTCCATGTCGAAGAAATAAGGTAAGTGATTCTGAAAGTAGTTGAACGTTGCCGACTAATTGTCTTAATCTGTTCTAATTAAAGCTGCTCCATAATGCCCACTTTATGGACAGTAATAACAACTGTGCTCTCCAAGGATCCACAAGCGGCTCCTATTTGGCACTATTCGTTCAGGCGGCGAAGTGGGCCTGCTGAGACCAGTCGCACCTGGACCACAGCGTTTTAGTTTACGAAGTGCTCACTTAAATGGGAGTACAGTGCTCGTAGACAAAGTGAAATATCGAGGGTTTATCTTGATTTGCCATATGTAGGATAAATATTCACTGAAAGCCTCACAGATCTCAGCACGTGTTTCCACGAAATGATTTTCGCTTCTGCATCGATAAGTTGACCTTGTTACCTAGAACCACAGAAAGTTTTTGATACTTGTTACCTATTACAATCCGTCTCACACTCAGCCTTTTTATCAGCTAATACTTTGACTCGCTTCCTCGAGCGACAAACGAACTATGAGGTTAATTTGTGTTGGAATGCAACATACCTGAAAGCTTTGTTCTTGAGGCAATGAATAAGAAGAAATAGTCGTTTATTGTTAGGTTACAATCAGAAATGTACCAAGAACTAGTTGAAATGAATGAAATGGTAATAGTAAAACCACGCCATTAAATTAATTTCGTTTTTTTTTT
>JAARMF010000225.1:86145-119536 GCA_022844705.1 Toxascaris leonina
CACTCCTCCCATGCACACTTTGTTGTGCTATCGCTTCCTTCCTGCCCATTTTTAGGAAATTGCGCTTTATCAGCGTTAATCAAATCTCGTTGATACTTGCCCTTGAGTCCATTTCTTGGCCTATTGATGATTTTTGCCTTTCTTACACTTTTGCGAGTAATGCTTTGTTTATGAAGCGAAGACATTCTTTTGCAATATTGGCTGGTCACCAAAGCGTTTGCTTGTTGGGTGTGTGAATTTGTGGATCACGTGAGTGCAAGTGACTTATGCGGTTGCTAGTATCGAAGGTGGCGAGAAGCTATTCGCCAATATGCTCATCACGATGAAATTTGATGTGCATCATGTTTTTGTTGAAATTTTTCCTTTGTTCTGTTGATATATCATCGACTGCAATTCGTTTATTTGCTTAAGATGTCTGCGAAATCTCGTTGATAGGGCTAGCTGATTCTTATCAATGTAGTTTCCCAGACCAGCAAAATTTTGACTTCTATTGGCTATCCCTCCAAAAAATCTCAGCTTTTTTGTCTTCTTCTTCACTACTTATTGCCTTTTCTAACAACTCGTTTGAAAGAAAAAAATTTTGGTGTGTTAAACTTAAATTATGTTTTTTGTGAAAAAAGGCTCCTAAATAGTAAGACTTAAAAGAACGAAAATTAAACGAAAAATAGCCGATGTTGTTAGCTCGGGTTAACGCATAACTCTAGACGATAAGGTGCTTATTGCTAATTGACCAATTTTTCTAGCAAGTTCCTATCCAAAAGCGAGGCTGAGAATACTTGCTTTGAATCATTTTCCTATGCCGTAGAAGTTTTTTTACCTTGACGGGTGTTGCTTTCGGTTGCATCTACTAAAGTGTTGCTCTGCAGTGTTTTGATGGCTCAAAAAAGAAAGAACAGAATGAATGGCAACGTGACGGCTATGATATATAGTTCTGCATAACTTTTGTTCCATTGTTACAGATATTTTCGTTGAGAAGCATTTTCAGTGGTCCATTTTTATCATGATGCTCTCTGCTCACAATAAAACACTCGTGAATTTTTAGAAGATACCTCCTATCCAGTAATTTTTTCCACTCCCTCTATGTTTTATGTTTGATTTTTCTTGGCAATGCTCAATAACAGTTCTTCACCCGGTTCGTCTGATCGATTTTATTGAGTACTAGGCGCCTAGGAGTTCTATGGCTTCCAGAAAAGGCATTTCTCCTCTTCAGCTCTTTGGTGGAGGGGTGGGGAGTTGGACGGCAGCATAACGACCGAGTAATTGCATACCTCGAAATCAATCTTGAAAAGATATAGTGAAAGTGAGTTTGAACTGAGACCCGATATTACCGATCCACTGCAATTAAAAGGAATTCATGATGAGCTCCATCTGCGCGAGAGGCATAAAACTTGCAATGGGAATTAGTGTTTCAAGCAATCATGGCACTTATTTATGCAGTTAACTGATCATGTGGAAGAGACACTGTTTCGTTGGACGAAATTTGATTGCCCACTGCTGTATTGCAATTGCCCGTGGTCGTCAATTCCCACTAATTCCCAGTGCATACAGACACCACTTCCCGCGAAAATGAAATCCGTCGAATTATTCAGACTTTTTTCAGCAGTCGGCTGTAGCTACGTTCACTCATTTATTCATTGCATATAGTCATTACGTATAATAGAAATACTAAATTCGTGATCAAGAAGAATGCGTGAATTCGGCACGAATTTCGTCTCCTTTTGTGAGAATAGTTTCTTTTTTTAGACGCGATCACTCACCGGAAATTACTTTTCTAGAAAAAGCATCCCATAAAATCTGAGCCTACCGAAGCTAGTGTTAGATATTGAACAATGCCTTCTGCTTTGTTATTTATTGAAAAAGTGAAAAATACGAATATATAAATATGTGAAACTTAACATTTTCAGCATTCTAGAAAAGCTGTTAACGTTGTGCACTTGTTCCCTTGGGAGTTAAGTGGTGGTGAGAAATTTCATTGAAAATGTCGCATAAATGGCACCACTGCATTTCCCTTTCAGACAAATGTCGCACACCTTTTAACCTCAATTTTTTGAAATTGTCTTTTTTCTCAATTTGTTCGTACCGAATAATGTTTTAACGATTGGCGAGCGATTAAGGAACCTCAAATAATAGAGGAGTTATTATTTTTAATGAGCGCAAACGCTCAGTGACATCTGTAATGTGGGAATGTTTTTGAATTTCGAAGGTTTTAGTGCGACATTCTCTTCATGATAGAAAATGCGTGAAAATGTTCAACAAATTTTGATGCGTCCATCAGTATTTTGAGTCTTTTAAAGATTGCTCTGCAACTGAACTCCGCTTGAAAAGTTCCTTTAAGTGAAAGATGTCATTCGCAACCGAATTTTCAAAGGTTCTTTTGTAATACAGAAACGGCCGTTCCGCTTTTCACATAGTGAATACAAGCGTTATGTGTATATCTCGTGTGAGCTGCAAAATAAAGTACAATATATCTCGTGTGAGCTGCAAAATAAAGTACGATATATCTCGTGTGAGCTGCAAAATAAAGTACGATATATCTCGTGTGAGCTGCAAAATAAAGTACGATATATCTCGTGTGAGCTGCAAAATAAAGTACGATATATCTCGTGTGAGCTGCAAAATAAAGTACGATATATCTCGTGTGAGCTGCAAAATAAAGTACGATATATCTCGTNTCTCTGCCTCCGAATAGGGAATTTAAATGCCTGTAATATTATGTTTTGTTTGGCGATTCGAATTCAAATGTGCGTATCAAGTATTTTCGACTAATCGAACACTGCAGTTTACTAACTGCAAAAACTGCCATGTCTTGATGATATGTCAGGCTGCAACGGCACATCTTATTGAACAATTCATAAATTTGCATGTGATCCTCGTTATGAGTTTACTGGTTGTCATGTTGATTAGAATTTGTTAGGTACAGTGAGAACTCGACTTACTTTGTCCTCTTTGTGCGTCATTTCGAATTCACAGCAGTAATCCCTTGAATAAAACAAATTTCGACTTAAAACGCTACGACTTAAAATTCAATAATCGAATCCGATAAATTTTGACCTGTGGCCTAATTCTGTTTCTGGACACATGACTTTAGGGTGTTCTATTTTTTTTATTGCAGAGTGGCTTCAGTTCCAAAAATAGTGGTTAATGCTAGTTAAAAGAAGTCAACGATATTATGCCAGTCGATCTCTTTATAAGCAACCATAAGGACATGAGGACACAAAGCATACAAAATTTTCTTTTGCTACAGTGCGTTTGCTGAATTGTTTCAAACTTTGACGATTTTGTGCTCAAAACAATTCACAATAGTTTTCCAAGGGCGCGCTTGGCGAGCAAGTTAGAGGCTGTAGCGATGGCACCGAAGAATTCAGACGAAATCGAAAGGTGGGGGTTCGAATGCTGTCTCCGATATTCCAAGCTGTCCAAGCAGGGAACTTAAGGCGAGCTCTCCAAGAAGGATTGCAGCAATCCAAAGCGTCTTCCGAGAAGCCGTAAGAGTCAAATATTTCTGCCGTTTATTCGTGGTTTGGATGTGTCTGCAGCTCTCGTTTTCGTAAAGCAAGAGGCCGTCACAGGCATAACATAATCGAGAACTCATCGACACGTTTCGTCAGTATTCATGCAGTCCGACAGCTGCGTTGCCCAATTCAATGTTGCAAGCAAATTTTGCTTAATTTCGAAAAAAGCAAAGGAACGGCTGTGAGATAACCGCACCTAACATAGATCCGAGAAGTAATGGACTGTGCGAGAGTAAACTCAATTGCAGTAACAAAACACGTAGTGGCGTTGAAAAAGTTCTCACAAAAAGTAGCATCCGTGGTTGGGCATACAAGCTGCTTTCAAACGGCAACGCCTCAAGCAGATCTAGCAAGTGTGTACGTATAAGAAATTACCAACCACAGCAACCGTTCCATCCAGTGCAGATAAGTCCAGGGGTGTAGTCAAACACGTTTGCTAATGTGACAAATCATGCAATTTGAATGGAGGGAGAAAGCTGAGAGAACTGTAAACTGAAAGTTGGCGAAACTTTGCACGGTTACAGTTTTCTCCGACGAAATTTCGGTCGCATCCAGAAACGTAAAGTAAAGAATCCAAGGACAGCAGAGAATCGCATATTGCATCCGTTAGCTAGCTTTCAGATAGACCAACTACATCAAGCGACCTTAGTTTCTGCCATCATAGACAAATCTGCTAACTTGTGTACTCCACGATCAGCACTAAAATAAATGCAATTTAACCCAGAATAACGATTGTAGCCTAGAAATGGTAAGGAAAAGTCATCTTCGGAGCGTTGGAAGGTTCAGACGATCTAGAGCCGCCTAAATGTTCGATGCTAACAGTTTTATCAAGCAGTCACGTTTTATGTCCTCATTCGCCGGATTGTTAATCCATGGGGGAGTATGACGGGGATGGAATCATATCGTGACGATTCACAATGAAACGAACGTCGGGTTCCACTGCTCTTCTCTAAGGGTAAGATATCTTTACAAATACAAAGTTGTATTGAAGAAAGTGCTTCTGCAATTTGCGGAAACGATTGAATAACAACGTGAACATTTCTTAACCCAACTTTCATGGGCCAATATCCATTCTCATGTTGAACCGACTTCCCAAACACATCGGAAAGAACGCCATCAACACTGATAGTCTGCAAAATCTCATTTATAACTTTATAAGTCGTATCATGTTGTTGTCGATTTGCCTTTGCTTTTTTTTTTGCTGTGTATACTCGCATACTTTTGTGTGTTTTCCAACTTCGCGACGTTGAAGTAAAGCAAAGCAGAAGTAAGGAGGCGTCGATTGCGATGAGTTATGGCGATGGCGTTTCTTATCCTTTAAAGCTTTAATTACGAGAATTGACCGCAGTTGATTTGGTGCAGAATAAGATGGTTCACATAGTTTCCTGCGGCGATAGAACGCAGCCATTTGATTGCACCTAGCGAGCTATTTAAATAGCCAGTACGAATGCTTTCAAAAGTCCTGCAAATAACAAGAATCACTTGCAATACATTACGACGCGTAATAACGACGATCGTGTGCTTAGGTTCGTCCTTGACAGAAACTACGACAGACACGATTCGAGCTTCATCAAGAGTAAAACTCAACGAAATCGTAGCAAAAAGAATGCGTAGACATAGGAAAAAAATTAGTAACCGGAATTTAGAGAGTGTTTGGGTGACATAGCTATACTTCAGGTCAAGGTTCCGGTCATTCATTCCAAACATTCAAAGGTGGCGAATGTACCGATCCGTTCACTGCAAATACATTTCGTACTGCAAAAGTCGTTGAATGTGAAGCACTGAAACGTTGCGATACATAAAACACACTTGAGGTGGATGGATCGGATGTATTTCAATTACGCATGGCAGTGGACTTTCTTTACACGGATTGCCCCTCCCATTCCAAGTTCCGCAGTCTTTCTCGAAAGCTCTTTTTAGTCACGCCCATTTGAACGTCCCACATTTTTTTTGTCATCCGATTACATGTGATCACCTTCTTGCTCGTTTTCGCATAATTTTCATTGCCGCATTATATTGATTATCTCCTATTGTCCATAATGACTGTGGTAAAATAACGATGCAGCAAACGTACATCGATCGGATGGCAACTTTGAAAAGTCATTTGTGTGAAATGTGCTGTTGAACTACCGGTTAATAAAACTTTTAAACGCTGCTTGTGTGTATTTGATTTGTTAGCCTTCTTCGTTAGTATTGTAAACTTTATTGCTTGTTACTTTTTTAACACTGCACTCCTCTGGTAAAACGCCATTCTTTATTATTTAGAAACGCATATGAAGCGTTGGACATTTTCATCGACGTTATGCGATACACTGAACGCCAATTAAAACATAACTCATTAATTCAATAATAATGTTGCTTACAGCTGGAGTCCGACGAGCCGATTGCGAAGTGATAACGCTCTTTGAACGAGGATGCTTAGCACATTAACGCTTTTCCTTGCAATCTCCGGAGGTTGGTTACAGATGTTGTTTGTGTCTAAGAGATCCCTTCTCGTCATCAGGGATGCGCTTATGATATCCTTGCTTCTTCGACGATTGTATTTTTCGTTAACAATGGGATCGGACAACGTTTTGATTGCAACAACTGTTTCGATGCGATATATTATTTTTTTCTCGTGGTCTATGTCAAATGAATTTTAACCTACGCTCATCCACACATAAATTTCAACTGTCGGAGACGAATGCAAGCGTTGAAGCTATCGTGGTAGGGTGCCATTACCTATGTTTAAACAACGGCAAGCTATCATAGTTTTTAACTCAACTTCGCATTAATCCGCTTATTCGATTGGTGATCATAATAAGACGCATTATACGAAAGTTGTTATTCACTTCAATGTTTCCAATCAGTGGAAAGATTAGTTTGATTATGAGTTTCCTCTTTTATACGGCAAGAATTCTGATCCTTTTATTTTCGCTTCTGAAAAAGAAACTTTCACTCCGAGTCTCTAGATAAGTGACTTTCCGGCATTGCATACAAGCAAATTTGCCAAAACTTTTTTGGCTCCTTTCATCGCCGTTCTTGTTTCAAGCTCTTTTTATGCGCTCTTATAAATAGTGTGCTGGTAACAACGCATGCATTTAGGAAGACGCTTATATGAGTTGGGGATTTCCAATTCGGAGATTGGTAAAGGTTTTGGGACAAAGTTTCGCTCACAGCCTCGGCCAAACATGCTCATCCTTTCCGCATTCGCGGCGACTATGGGAGATGCTCCACTTAAAAACGCCATTAGGCACTGCAAATTTAAATTGCTGCTGGTTGAATGTGGCCTAACAATGAATTTCTTTTTCTCGGATTTATATGACTGGTTGGTTTTGTATTAGAAGACCATATTAAGCTTTTTTGGCATTGCCTATGCATATTCGTTTTGGCTAAGGATTCGACTCGGGAATATATGTTAGAAGTCGGTCGACATAGTGATCGAAGTCATAAGGAACTGAAATAGCTTTTTTGGCTTACAGGTCAAGTCAAAGAATCAATGTCACAACCACGCAACTAATTTTTCCCTGAAATATACTGAATAACTTCAATTCGAAAAAAATGCATTCAAGTATGCATAATCAGGTGATATTTAGATTGAGGAATGCGTTGCAAAGAACACAGTCTCAAAATTGGCGTAGTGCCGTTAATAAAACATGTCGCAATAGAAGCGAATTGCAATGCAGTGTGAGCGAATGTGTCCCCAAAAATGTGCGCCATCATTCGGCAGAACTACGACCTCGTTGATTAAAAGATTTCTGATGTTCCCGTTACGCCCCAAACGTGATTCTCTGCAAAGATAGTGAACGGATTTTGTCAACTAGCGATTCATGTTGACTCTAGGCCAGAATGTTTTATTGGCTGATAGACACGCTATTTATACTGCTTCAGTTATGCATAAAAATCCTCTTATGCATAATATATAATATTTGTACGAAATTTCCATTATGCATCGGTGAAAAAAGAATCTTTCGGAGTCATCTCCCTTTACGTCGATGGGAATGGATGCTGAGTGAAGGCGTTTTCCACACATCGTACTGTCTTCGTGAGACGATTGAGACGCGTGATAAATTTGGTATCGCGAAATGCGCTTTCAGTGACAGAGGCACCGCCATCGAAATGTTCGTCTCCATCTTCAATGGAAAGCCAAACAATATTATGCAGATCAGCTAAAGGCTTTTTCCAATTCGCTACGCTATTTCATTACTGGCAGCAGTTCAATAGTTCTTCCGATCCTTACAATGAAGCATCTAGTGGCAAAGGTTACAACTGGCTGCAGTGATCAAGTGCGGAAGTGTTAGTTGAGAAACTGCAAGCTTAAGGGACTGTGATAAAGACTGCGAATGTTATGTGTTGAAGTGAGCATCCCAAATGTGGTAAGGACAGATTTCGCCCTCTCCATTATGCTGCAACGTTTCTAGCCGCAGTTCAAGTTTTTCAATTGGAGGAACCGTGTAGAAAAAAAAGTTCTCAAATGCTTACGATTTGTCAAATGATGCATTGTGAGTATTGGTTACGAATAGAAAAGCGGCATCTCGAGCATTGCGCAGGTACTGACTACCACTTAATTATACAAGCATTTACATATGCTGGAATTTTTAAGCTGTGACAATCATTGAAGTGATAGTGACGTTTAGTACACAGCGTCATCCACCCTCCTCTCGCATCCTTCTGACAAAGATGATTCGGTGAAATCCTCGAAAATTTCCCGCATGTTGCTTATATTTAGCCTTTGTGTTAGTAAAGAATGCTTGAAATTTTCTCTGTGCCGCTTACTTGACTACAACGGGGCGAACTCCGAATTGCTATCGTTGTTGGACAAAGTAAGAACAGGACCCAGTCCTTGAGGCAGATTACTTTGAACCAGATTTCCCAGCCTTCGTCCAGAGGGTACGCGATGAAGAATGCACCAACTGTTTTGAGCAAAGACCCTGCCGTCAAGAAGTTTTTGACTGACAGCGTTTTCGAAGGCATTACGTTTGCATACGTTCACGCAGGAATAACTTCTAAAATTCAAGGAAAAATATTTCAAGTATATGTTCGATACTGGAGAAGTGGAAATAAGGGATATATTGAAGGTGAGAAGCGAGGCGCTATGAGACTTTTGACTTTTTGGCAGGTAAAATTCCACTTCATGACTGAGGAAATCGACACCATCAGGCGATACATCTCAGATCTAATCGCTTATCTCCAGTGAATATTCAGCGATCAAAGGACATTCTTTTTTCGAAATGGTTCATTGGACATGCTTAAACGCGACTTTGGTTCAGGCTGGCCGGGCGCAAAATCCGGACTGATTTTAGTCTCTTGGCTGGTTGAAAAGAAGCTCAACGTAGTTAATGCTAAACATGGACGATATGTGGGTTACAATGTCATCTAAGTGGTGATGTCGAAGCCCGCGTGCAGCCAATTAGTTGTTTTGCAACTACTTGGAGTGTGAGCAGACGGTTGCAAAACGATTGCTGAATGGCAGCGCAGCACTTCAAGAATGCTTTAGGCCAAAAATATCGCTAAGAGCTGTCACGTTATCCGCAAAGCTTCATTTCCTCTTAAAACTACCTCATTCAAAAATTGCCGTTACTGAAGAATGGGGAATTTTTGCTGTGTGTATGGGTGTGTCACGGTCGGCCATTTGGTGGGCATCCGCTCGTGGACAATCGCCTTCATGCTGCATTCGCATCTGCAGTATTCGGTATTAATTTGCCTGCGAAGATGATAATAGTGCCGACACAGTCCAATTCCGGACGTGTGCATCAGATAAGCATCGTTGCAACTTGTGTGCTGCAGTTTTATTCTGCGAGCGCTGATGAGCTTCACCTACTTGATAAAGTGGTGGGACCGCAATGCCGAGGCATTACATCAAGTAACCTGAGCGCCGTGTTGAGAAGCCTGTTCTTTGAGCCCTGTTCTACCCATATCTTGTTCCTCCACTTTTTTGTGAGCGCCACATAAGCCGTACAAAAGATATGTTGGTGAGAACAACGCCTATTTACAGCTTGCATACAACCAGATGGCAACGAGATGATGTAATAACGCTATGGGTTTGGGCGACTTTGATAGAAGATAAAGAAAGAAGACGAATCAGCATCACTTTCATTCGATTCGCCCTCCCCCTTCGTTAAAAATCACATTTGCTTACATGTTCACTGCGATTGTTATCAGACGGAAAATTGTCTAGCCTTTGCATTCAAAGGTACTGAACTTAGTTGCATTTCAGCGCTTATTGGCTCATCTCTCCCCTATAGGCTCTGCCTGTCGAGAGATATGTCGATTTTCAAAAAGTTGCGATCTCCGCACTTCGAAGCTCCGCTCTTCGCTCCGCACGCTCCGCACTTCGAATATAATCCTAATTCCACCCCTTTCTTCCTCCCTCCCCCAACCATTTACCAACCTCCCATCGATCATCGACACATCGGCCATCAGTCTCTCGAAGTCCAATATAACAGAACCATTCTGCCACTTTTATCTTTTGCAGAGGGCGTAGGCTTTCCCCTATTCGCAAGCCTCCTCGAACATATTTGGTTGCACACAAATATAATAGCATCTGTAACATCTCCATGAACGGATATTGTTGTGGTGACTCATCTAAAATTTCCTACTGGTGTAACATTACCGTCAAAATGACCGGATCCAATGTAGTATCGTTCACGGGATGTAGCTGACAGTTATAGAGGATGCGATATGCAGAAGCCTTAAGGTGGGAAAACGCCAGCCAAAATTTGCTATTTTTCTTTGGGGAGGTTTCTATGTTTCATTCACTGATAGAAGCAACTATTCGTCCGACTCAATTACGCTTCCAAAACATAATGCTTTGCAACTTCGCATCGAGAAATTCATAAGGACATTAACCAAGTAAATTGATGCAAATAATTTTAATGAATGCAGTTTAGTTGGGTTGTCGATCGAAGACAGTTATGTTGCAACGTCGACGACGTTCAACAGTAGCAAAGAGGAGGTAACGACAACCGAAGCAAGCACTCGCCATAAGCCTGCCCCTGCTAATATCCCAGAAATAAAGCCAGCACACGAGCTCGGCGTTGTTGAACAACTGTCCGAGTCCGAACAACTCTTTCGCGAGGAGTCATCTTCTGCAAATCCCAAAGATATTGTCGAAGAAGAATCCTTCGTCGATGAACAACGCTTCACAAATTCAACGAGTAAAGAGTAGGTTTAAGATTTTTCATAGAGCCAAGACCACAGTGTTACATGCCCACAAAAGTAATCATGGAGCAGTCAAAGTGGTATGCTTATATTATGAATGTCGTGCGTTGAAAGGCTCTGAGGAGCCACCGAACCAGCTGCAATACTGTGAAGGCCGATGAGTGAGATAATCGTTTTACTGAACATCGAGAACGCTCCTATGTAGCCTGGCAAAAAAAAAAAAAAAAAAAAAAAACTAAGCAGTAATGCAAGATTCCAATTCTTTGTCCGACATGAACAATAAGTTACGGAGATACAGCGCGGGCATACATGCGATTCCATACGTTCAGATTAGTCAGCGGAGGAAAGAAACTATTTATAATGATGCATAAGCAACACTCCAACGATGGAAACGATTCATGAGTTCTAAATTTGCATCATGTGTTTCCTACAAATTGCTATGAAATGAGCGATCATTTATCTGGCTGTGTGCTTCTTATTTCCAGTTCATGAGTCAAAAGAAAGTGGGGAGGGAGTAGGGTGGAAACACCCGACTTGCGTCGTAGAAATCGTCTGATTAGTCAATGAACGTGTTATTGTCGCTTCAATGTGTCAAAGAATTTGCGAGTCGCACTTTTCTTATATTCCCAACGGTTTTCTTCAGTATACGCAATAATACTGCCTAATATATTTCTCTTAATTAACCTACAATGGCTGTGAGAAACGTTCTAACGCCGCTTGCCAAAGCCTGCTTATAGAAATATTATCGTTCAGATCCAAAACTTTTTTTGTCTTATGTTTCAATTCCATTCTGACACCTCACATCCTCATTTTAAAATTTTCTCCTTGCTTTGGTCATTGGAACCTTTGTGTAGTAGTGAGCTCATCTCATCAAATCATTAGATTCATTCCCCTACAATGGTGCACATGACTGAGCATGAATGGATGAATTTAATCTGAAACCAGTTGGCTGGAGACACAACGAACTCGACTGTTCGTACAACCGCTCACCTACATACACAAATGTAATATTCCGCAGTTTCGCTATCTTCATCCGCCTTTGCGATTTCGATCCACAAATGTGATTTGTGGCAATGTCATGCTTAGGCATAGGTGTATATGTTCGTTCTATATGTCCGTTAATTTCAACTCCGAAGCAGTGGGACCTGTCGTTGCGAAATTTAGCAGATGCGTAAAAGTCACACAAAAAGGTGACCTCTTAAGCCTCGTACGCATAGCCCTCCTTAATCTTTCAATTTCAAGAACATTTAAAAGCGGGGAGCGAAATTGCATGCACTTCACACTGGTCACGTTTTCATTTAACATCAGTCGAGCTAAAAAAAAACCTTTTGGGGGAAATTTGTAGAGATATTCACAGTAGCTAAAACACCAGTGCATTAGTTTGCGTTTAAGCTTTTGCTGGTGGCTAATCTGGTTGGTTCAGCAGTTAGCGGGGCTGTAAAGTGAATAGCATGCCAGTCTCTTTATCATATTTCTCCACTTGCCTAATGGGCTTCGAGTGAGCCCTTTTGATAAGCGTTCCTCGTGTGAGACAACTGATGAAATGCGTGGTCTATAGTTCACTTCCGTAATTACACATGTAATATGAATAACGATGTGAAGCACATTGAGGTGCACGAATCTTATAATTTATTGCCATCTTATGGTTTCCAGAAATACAGACACATTAACTACGGATGGCGTCGATGACGAATCGATGAACGAGGAAAAAGATACTGAGACAGCTCAAGGTGTAACGTCGACACGCAGTGTTTCCACATCAACACCCCTCTTCTCGGAGGACACTCTTCCTGCAGAGGTGATACTTTTTATATCATTTGGCAATGGCTACGTCACCTCATATAACTTCGAAGAAGGCTTAAAACCCCCCCCCCCCTCCAATACTGCTGACGTCCTTTCGAGCACAGGGAGGTTAGAGGAGCTTTCAAGTCCTTTGAATCGTATACTGGAAGGTGAATGGCTTATAGTCGGTTGCAATCATGAACAGCAGCCCTGGCTTGTGAATTTTTCAAGCTTAGTAGGTTGAGTCAGCTTATTGTCTGTTCTTAGATTAATTAATCGTTATCGGATGACAGATGGTACACCACTGAGATGGTGGGATGGCAGTGAACTGACCTGAAAGTTGAAAGAAGGTAGGTATTCAAAAATGAGGTGAGCGGACCGGCTGAACTAGCAGAATTTTGCAGAGTGCCCGCACTCAGCTGTCATTGATTCTTAAGGGAACAAATATTCAGGTCACAGCAGCGGATCCATTCGCAACAACACTACCACCACTGCCTCTCAGTAGTACTCCGTTGCGAACGTCATCCACGCAGACCAGTGTTGTAACAGAGGAAACGCTACCAACATCACGTACAAGTACTGTTGATGTTACTGTCACCACTGTGTCGCCAGTTTCGACGTTAATTACAGACGGAGAGGTGTCGACAAGAGAAGAAGGTATGGGAATGAAGTGTTAGTAGCGGAGAAGCTTCCTAAAACGCTAAAGTCCACTTTAGCAGCATAACCATCCAGTAACATTATATGATCCACTTGGTGACTGTGGAATGTAGCATAAAAATCTTAGTGAGTGAATATGTAGCAGTTCAATGAGATAGTTGCCAAAGAATAACACAACATATTCCATCTATGCATAACTGCGATAAGTTCCACTTTTCATTTGACGTCGCCAACGCTTGCACTAGACGATTTGTGCAGCACAAGCACTGCATCGATCTCAGCTATGGTACAGTATGATTTTTGAGGCGCATCATCTCGTGTATGCTCATAGTTCCAAGCTGAATTACTGCGGTAAGTGTGCTCTTCTTAATTCCATCATTCACTATCCTTTGCTGTCGTCGTAGAAGTGCTTAGTTAAACTGTTTCCACCTTTCGATATGATTCTTCTCTTCATCGTAATCTTCAAATATCACCCTTTTATGCTTCAGCCAACAGAGTTCCCCTATTTTACGAGCACCAGCTGTCAGAATTTTTTAAAACATCTTTTCAGATCCTTTGAAAATGAGCCACAACATCTGCTGACGATCTCAGCGCTAGGGAATAGTGTTCAAGTGTTCGCAAAATCAGACTGGAATAACTGTACATTGGTTTCGGCAATAACAGCACCAAGAATTGCAATGAACTTTTTGCAGAGCTTGCATCCTTAACACCATTTGAAGCTACGGTGTTCACTAGAAGCAGTATATTGTCATCGACGGCAACACACTTCGAGCACGGAATCACTTCAACAACACCGTTATCAACATCCGAAGCAGTTGCCACTGGTAAGCTCACTGTTCCCCCATAATTTTTTTTGTGTCCGATCAGGTGTATGAAAGCATTCATGGGCTTTTAGGATTTAACCACTGATGCATTTGTATCCTATGTCCAAGTTTCAGAGTTCTTCGAACGGTTGAATTTTTCAGCTTTAGCCATTATAGAAGTTTTTGCCTTTATTGGACTAGCTCCATTGATAGCACACATGATATGCATGTTAGGGTGTTTTACTAAGCACCATCATTCTAACATATTTGTGTTCATTATCAGCTCTAATCTGCTTCACTGAACCAAGCGAATAATTATAGAGACAAGCTCGATCGTTCGAGAAGATATTACCAATGAACCGGAAAACAAAAGTGAGGAGATTATTGACGAGGATCTTTTCGTTGGTGACAAATCACTTTTCAATCAGGAGCAGACAATGAAAGCATTAGAGGAGTTAACAACGATCCATCACGTCACTGACCAGCAAACGCAGCCATCACAGGTAGCACTTGAGGATTTCGTCTGCTCTGCCATACCATAATTTCCATATTGTAGACATGCTTATCAAACAATATGAAATGACGGTAAAAATCGTTTTTTTTTTCAGTGGATTTTTGGGTAGAACTGATCTAGAGAATGTCTATTTAAAATATGGAAGACATTTAGAAAATTGTTGCTGTCTGATCAATGTAACTGCAGTATTCCATGCAAACCACGGCGGTACTCTGGCTGAAGCTGCCTTCTGGTTCATCAGTCGGAAAATTGGGAAAAGCTCGTAGCATTTGGGGCATGACTGGATGTCTCGTAATTATAACCTTTAGCCTAATAATTCTCTGCACACTTAGCAGTCTACTTAACGTTGGTTAGTCTACCATCATGTCGTAGGCTACTTTCTAATTTGGCAGATGACGTCAAATCTTAAAATTATGCTTCATGCTGCTCTTCTGACTAAATTTCAAAGCCGGCGATCCTTTGCAGCCAACCCAATCACAGAACTCCCAAGCGACAAAATCTACTCACGCTGACGCAAAGGAAACAGAACCAGGCGTCGAATTGGAAACGGTAATTTTCAGAGTTATTATTTTAATTGTTTATGATGGCTATCGCTAAAAAATGACGAAAAGCAATCATTGCGTTATGTGTGGATTGACTGCGATAAGTTTTATATCAGTTTTCAGAGGTCAACTGTAATGCCGGTTTCGTTCTCGGTTGGGACGCCGCCAACGATCATTCCAGTGGTATCACTTTCATTCATACGTTGATTTTTCCATGATTGGGTGCATTTAGGAGAACGGTTAAGATTTTAGAAACTTCTTACCCCAACGTATAAAACTTTGTTGTAGTCCCCAAATTTTGCAGATTGCGATGAACAAAACGAAGATTTATTCTTCCATAATTTGCTCATCCATAGAGGTCAGCGTTATATGAAGCAGGTTTCTTTCACGAATGCACGCAGCTTTACCCATAATGAAGTGGTATTCTCAGAAAGAATTCTGCCCTATGCGACATCATTCAGGTGTTTGGTCATTACACAAATGCAATCCTGTTCAGCACGAAATTGCATTAACCTTCATTAGTATTTACACGATGTCGAGCGGAAAGCGATGGCCACTTTTCAACTTGATATTAATCTGATAGATAAATGAATTAGTCGCTTGTGATCCAGTCCGTTGATTTGATGAGCAATCTTACAGTTGGTACCCAAGGAACTTTCGCCGATCGATTCTAAGGAAGCGACTGATGGTCACAAAGCAGCGAGTGGTCAGATCATTTCCTGTTATTTTTGTAGACAGCACTAACACTCGTGTATGTTGCATGGAATCACTAGAAGTGCTGGCACCACATGCGCTTCTGCATTCCTCCATCTGACTAGCCAGTTCAATATGCGGTCAGCAGATAATAAATTTTGCGAAGTAACTTAATTTTGGTCAGCCTAAACACTCTCACAAATTTTCTGCAAAAGAATTAGTTTTTCTGGTACAGTCATTAGAGAGCGAGAAAACGACCGCTGCAAAATGCATACGAAGTTTTTTGCATTTCTAAACATCTTTAACTCTTTTTCATACTGAATTAGTGTGAAATATGGAATAGGAAATCAGCCTGTTAAAAATCCAAGATCACGGCTTCTGTAGTTCCCGAGTTCGAACAAACAAACAAGCAGACAGACACATAGTTGCAAAAACGACCGTGCCATGATAGGTTCTGCAAATGCACATTTGCAAAAGCGCACAGAAAATGAAGTCTGCTGGACGGAGAATTCATGAAGACCGATGCTGGTTGTGTAGCAATGATTGTGTCGGTATGTTAATGTGGTTTTATCATGTCAGGGATAAACGTCGATTCTTACTTGCCTAACTTGGCTTGGCTGGGGCTGCAGTTTTTTCTTTCATGTGGGCGAAGTCATCTTTCACCTAATAATATCTTTTACGCGTTCGCAATGAAGTGCTGCTCGGATATATTTGCATCGAAAGAGTGAATATGTGTACACTGGTAAGGGTTATAAAACTTAACTCTTATCCACCATTCAAATATGACTCTCTAGCAGCCCTCTACCTTTAGTATGTTCGGTGTAGGTTGAGAGAATCGAGCCGGATTGAAGTGTAAAACGGTCTGAAAACAGACCGAAATAGTTGTTTTTTCTGCCAAAACGAACATTCCATATCTGTTTAAAATTTCCTATCCGGGATTTTGATCCATAGATAGTTGATGAGCAAGGTAAAGAAATGTTGTATTTACAGTGCATTCAAGCATGTCGAGGCCATGGGATGAAGGTGGACAAGGCGATGCGCAATCGGAGCACACATCAGATAGCAAATCGCCAGCGGAACTGGATTCCAGTGGTACACCCACGAACACCGATCACCGCAACTTCCAAGAAGTTGGCCACATCGAACCGAAACGTTGGCGTTTAGTCATTACTGTTGATGACTAGTATTTGCAATGCATCCCTCTAGTAATGGCTACCATTTGGCTGACAACGTCGTAGTTTCCGGTTATGCGCAAACTCGTGCCCGAGGAAAGGTGGGGAAGGAAAGTCTCCCATTCTCCAAAGGGCTCTGCTGCAAAGAGGTTCCGCTCGTTAGCGATTAGCCATAACGAAGAAGCGATGGATACGAAGAAGTAGTTGTGCATTGCTTCGAGTGTTTCGTGACATATGAGTATGCAGTTGCTTCTTTTTTCGTACGTAAAGGGCACATCGCTAGTGATCCTCAAGTGAAAAAAAAGGCACCAAGCACATCTGGCTTATGCTTCTATTCCGTGTTTTTCCTTAGGTGAAATAAGCGTCGAGGCATTTGTCGACCAAATTAATCCTAGCCCTGATATGAAAGTCCTCTTGATTAGTGCATTCCGATCCTCATAACTGGGCGTCGTTGCGTTATTAGCGTCACTAATAGAGGAAGGAATTCTTGACAGTGTGAAGCCTGCTTTCTTCGGTTTCAAAACTGCTCGAAAAGTATGTATGCAGCTCTATTTATCTATAACGCCATCCCATACTCAGTGCTACTACTGAATACTGTGGAACGCGGCCTTCTTTTACAGAGCGCTACTTAAAGATCTGTTGGACCAGCTTCTGCTTATTCTATCAGTACGAACCAGATAATATTCTTATTCGCTGAAGATGCATGAATCCTAGACAGGTTTCCTCTGACGCAAGAGAAATTAGTGGAAAGAAAGTTGAACAAAGTTTTCGTATCAATCAGTAGGCACATCTGAGAGCCGTTCATATGGCCAAACTCAAAAAGAAAAAGACTCGGCCACTAGAATGGGATCAATGCCATCAAATTTTGGCCTTTATTTTACTTCAGACCTTTCCTTTTGTCGCACTTCAGCGAAATCTCCCATCAGTGCTCCACCATATGTCATATGTTCCCTTCAAAAAATCTCAGAACTCGGAAACACGCAGAACTAGCGCCCTCATTTTGTCAAAGATAAGGCCGTCCCTACCTTGATCCGAGCCTGTTTTATTTATTTATTTCTTCAGCTGAGCCCCCCCATGAAGCGCGACCGATAGACGAAATTGAAGAAGCCCATAGGCACCACCACATCGATATGGAATCTGCCCCGAAGCCGACACCCAAGTTCGAGAAGGAATTCGGTGCAGCCAGAGAGCCGGAAGAGGGAGAAGAATTTGAACTGGACTCAAAGCCCGAGATCGTTCCCATTCTTTCTCCAAATCAGGAGCCACAATCAAGTCCTCGACCCAAGCCTGAACCCGAGCCAATGAGTTAGTTTGATTTTGAAAACTGGTTATCGCAACTTCGCGCTTTATCATGCTGCTTTTCATGTGAAATAATGCTCGAAAACTATCCGATTCCTTGCTGGCTATTTGCTGGCAGTAATTTTTCATGTCGGCAGCCACAGGTACTGAGTCTGTGAGAATCTTTCAATTTATGACGCAGTTCGGTCAGCAGTCTTTGGCGGTTTTGCGAATGTCACCTCAATTAGTACTCGTAGATGTTTCTGATGTTTCTTTTCTTAAGGATGTTTTTGACTTTCCAGCGTAATTTCCGTCCGCAAGTTGTGATTGAATCTCAGCAATGTTTCTTTCTTTTTTTGTTAATAATCTCTACAACGGGCAAAATTATCAGTGTCAGCCATATACGGCAGCAGAAACTTACATTATAGCAGCGTTTTTTCTTTTAATTCGCGATGTCCCATAGGATCTGCCCATTTGTTTTCAATTGAAGCGATCATTCATCAAGCGACCAAATTTTCCGGGAACCTTTCTTTTTGGGAACCTTTGAAGCTAAAGAGTTTTGGTTACTTTTTTCCATTCTATTCAGACTGCCTTATTGAACCATAAAGAAATATACAATAGTATCTGAAGAGGCCGGCTGCATTTAAAAATGTAAACATTCAAGTATCACGAATGTAGAAATGCTGGCAAAAGGCTGAACCGAGATGATACACATTTTAATAGCGTACTGGGTGACCATCTATTCCACTCAAGGACGATAAGTCAAACTGGGCTAACTTCGCTTTACTAGCTTCTACAACATCAGCTGGTAGTTGATTCCATACCCGAATGACTCGAAAAGAAAAAGAATTAATATACCCGTTTTGGTCGGAAATCTACGTTGTAGCTGGAAACTACGAAATCGGGAGCGTGTGTTGAATGGGGTATATCAAAAAGCTACGGACGGGACATTGCAGCAGCCTTTCATTATCTTGAAGCATAAGTGGAGATCAAATTCAATGCGGTGGTATTTGAAGCTTTCAGACCGAGAATCCAAAACCTTTCAGGATAGGAAGGAATGACAGAATCGGGAAAGGCCTTGCGAAAAACAGATCTTGTGTATCGCCTCTGCACGCTTTCAATCATTTCAGCGTCTTTGTCAGTGCATGGTGACCATATCTGAGTACAGTATTCGAGAAGAGGGTGGCAATAGACAACAAAAGCAAGTCTGTAGTGTTCAGTGCACGGATGTTCTAGCGAACGCAGTATGCAATTAGCTACTCGTGATGCTTTCCTTGCTATTTCCCTACAGTGAAAAGTCCATTTTAAATTTGAAGTGACAAACCTAAGTCCTTGATAACGTTTTGCGCGCAAAACTTACTCCCGTTTAGGCGTAAAGGGCAATTATGATGAAAGTTCAAATGAAGGAGACTACTTTTTTCTTCCGATATGCGCAATTGCCAAGTTTGCGACCAACGCTCTAGATATATAGGGTCTTTCTGAAGCTCGTAATAGTCTGCAATAGGGTTGCTAAGTGAGCGATAAATCTTAAGGTCGTCCGCAAACATCCTGCATGCACTCGACAAACCGTCAAACAGATCATTTACATAAAAAAAGAAGAGTAAAGGGCCAATTATGCTCCCTTGTGGAACTCCGCTGGTAATAATGCGTGGTTGTGAATAGCATCCACCAATTTTTACCACAAACTTTCGTTGTGATGAAAAAGATCTCAGCCATTCCAGAAGTTCCCCACATATCCCATAACTTTTAAGTTTACTCAACAATTTCTGGTGGCAGACTGTATCAAAGGCTTCAGCATAATCAATGTAAACCACCTCAACCTGCTGGTTTTTATTTATCGCGGAGTACCAGTCATGAAAACAAGATATCAGCTGCGACANCATGAAAGCAAGATATCAGCTGCGACAACGTGGACTTTGCGGGCAGAAATCCATACTGAGCAGGACCGGTCAATGCATTTAAATCGAAATAGGATGAAATATTTTCTTCAACGATACTCCATGGATTACCTGCTAAACTGGGAGATTCATCGCTGAAAATGCAGCTGTTTTAAGCCCCTAAGTGAAAGATAAACTTTCCGTTGTAGCAAGCGTTCGTCGCGCTCACTTAACAGTACGGCATGCTTATGAAAAGGGGCTCTCTTAAATGCCTTTTTTACGAAGATCCGGTTGCTGATTTGCGACTCACGGCCATTTGACGACAACTCACAAAAATACATCTAGTTGTTTGCCTTTCTTGCTGTACTGCTCTGCCACAGATTCGCCTTGAACGATCTGCTTTCTAGATGCTTACGACAGACAGCTTGTCCCGATCGTGTCTGACACTCACATGCTTGTAAAAACATTAGTACACGGGAACAGGGTGAAAACTGGGGGCTAGACACTTTCTCATTCGCTATAGAGGACTTGAGTGCCCTGGAAAGTGGGAAAACTGGGAAAGTCGCAGACGTGCGCCATTTTTTTGCTTGCTTTCCCTGCTAGTAAAGATTTTCACTTCGCTCTGCTTGCCTCATTTCAAAGAATTTCAGCTCGTTTCTCTCGTACTGCCATTAAAATTTTGCGCTCGATGTTCCAGCTTCATCGCCAAAAGCAAAAGCAGTGACCCTAGAAATCGTGATGTTCTAAAGTTGTTCAGTTATTGCTGAAAAAAATCCCTCCGGTTGGAAGGAAAAGCGTCAAAAATCGTCGTGGCGATTCCAAATTCTTCCTTTTGACACTCTCATAGCAGTATGAAAAAGTTCGAAGAAGTGAAAATTTGTTGTATTCAAGCAGTTTCCAATAAAATCTGTTTCTGCAAAAATTTGATTATTTTCTTCGCAGAAAGAATGGGCCTATTTATTTCAGTTTTGAAAAATTTAATACGTGTAAAGAATTTTCAATCATAATTTTGGCTAACACCCGAGGGCCCCTAGTGGTTAACCAGGATGAATGTGGTGCTAGCGGGCTACTTTTTTATGTTCAGCGGCTGACGAGCAAATTGATGCATCAGGCAGAAATTTGACCGACGTTGAAAACTGATCGAGACGTGCTCAGTTACTTTTCAAATCACAAGATGACTGAATTCCTCTTCCGTTGTTTTTCAACAGTTAAACGCTTTTAGCTGAGCCGACGCCTTTCGGAGGGAGTGGAGTCATACACTCACAACATCCTCATCAACCGACTCATGCAACAGGTCGTTCTCATCAACTTATGTTCGGGAATTTACTTGCGAGTATCTTTGTGAAGTAGTGGTTTCCATTATTACAGTTGTCATTATTATGCTTCGTTACGATTTCGCACGTAATGCTAGATGACGAAGCAGAGCAGATCCCGCACTCAGTGAAATTGAATCATACGCTACCGTTTAGCCAGTTTCCTGATACCCTAGTGACTGAATTGACAGGCTAGACAAAAACTGTAATTCTGGGAGTGATTAGAATTTGAAACTTCTTGAAGCTGAACTAGTTGTGTCCTTGCCCATGAGTCAAGGTTTGCTCCCATTTGAATAGTCTATGGAGGAAATACGAATGGTGGAGACCGTTTGGAAGGACGTGTCACTTGTGGTGATTTATAATGAAGCAACTTCCTAAAGTGAAGGCACTCAACAAGCTTTATTCATCACACATCTTGTTTTTTTTACTACGTTACTTTCCACTTATCTTCAATTTGTAGAAGTGCTTTTTGGCTGAAGGAAACAGGAAGGATTATTACATGCAATCAAATACGAAGTGTTCTTTATGCAGTTACAGTCAGTGTTTTTTAAGGGAAGTGAATGTTTCATGAGTATAACATCGTACTGCTCGTTTATCGGCACTGTAGCATATGAGTTTCCCCATTTAATATTTCACTTCAGGCGGCGATTTTAAAACGCCATATTCTTTGCGTATTACGAGTATCGATTACACAAAGGATTTCGAGGATCCCGAAAGCGGTAAATCCAAAAAGCTACGCGACCAACTGATTCCTGACGTTAGCTTTTTTGTGCTAACATTTCTTTAAAACGTAAATTCTGAAGGGCAATAGACTACTCAAAACCCCGTAATTCATTTGCTTGCATCTAAAGCTTAAAAGAGCTGTTAGAGTCAGAGGTGCATCGGTTGCTGAATGAAGTTCGCTTGTGCTTTCCTCCGTAAAAATTTGCTGAGGAGAGCTGTGGTCGTCAAAAGTGATGTTGGAGGGAGGTGAAAGTTATGAACGATGACCGGATACCAACATTTCACAAATTTGACGGAGATTGCTGTTCATTCAGCTATCGTTTTTTCCCTTACATTTCATTCTTCATTCATCTTTGGCAGTAGTAATCCAATGACCTTGCCAGTTGACGTACACAAGTTGCTCTCTAAAATGTATAGCTTGGGTCTGCATTCACCTTTATGGCTTCTTATCGAGCGAATCGTGAATGCTTATGTGTTTGGGGCACATTTCAGCTCGAAGAGATCTTTGGTGCAATTTTCACGACCAGTTATCAGAGTGTGAGTATCGATAGTATAACAAAAGGAAGTGTGATTGTTGATGGTCACGTTTATACATCGACGAAACCCGATGACATAGAACAATTGGCCACCGAATTCGAGCAGAGAATCACAGCAAAAGGAGCCCAACTTGGCGGCAATGACGTGGATATACGATTCGTCTCATTGAATGGTTTCCGTTCAATTGTCCTTAGCTATGTTACGCGAAACTCCAATGAAATTTTGCACACGCCTGCATTTTGTAAAAGTTTTTCTCTGTTTAGTGTAAAGCTGTAGTGGTATGTCGAAATTCGAGAGATGTTTATTTGAATGAAATGTTGCTTCAGCTGTCAAGAGTAAGAGCGCTGTTGTTGTCGTTAAGTTTTTCGCATTTAAACGCTAGTTTTTATTGACGTTTCTGGAGTCATTTGGCAAAGTATTTGAATTTTTAATCTAGTGGCCACGGTATCGTTTTAGGAGGTTTTGAAAATTTTGATTGATGCTAAAGGAGGACAACCGCAGTTTAACTGAAGTTCGCTGTTGCAGGATTTGTGTCGAAAAATTATGTTGAGCGAATACATGAAGGCTACACTTCGGGTGGTACACCGGCTTATGTGATCGGTGGTGGTATCACAGTAGGCGTCATTGGAATATTGCTTGTCGCGTTTGCCGTGATCGCTGTATGTTGTATCCTCATATCGTTGAGTATTGCGTTTGGGGATTAATATGGGAGTTAACTAGGTTAAGAGTTTACAAATTCATTCAACTACATATTGACCTAACAAATTGGTAATTTCGAGGTCCTCCCAGCTATATATTCAAAATTTTGTTTTGTTTTTGATGCATCCGAATGCAGTGCATATTTTTTGCTGAAGTTTTCAGGTGAACAATCGCCGTACGAATGGTACGCTGAAACTGAAAGAAGAGAGCATCGCAATGGCTGAGAGTGGTCGCAGTCCGTGGAACAACACCCCTTCCGTAAATCTGTTGGTTTCGTCTTACTCTTTGTGAATAATTGCTATACTATGGCAGGTTGATCATACTCATCGGTCACATCTGCTATATAGTCGCTTCTCACATTTCACCTGGTAGGTCTAGTGGTGTTTCCGGTCAGCGAGCAGCCTCATCCAAACTCTATTGGAATTTCTAGCCTCTGTTCTCAGCGACTGTAACTCTCACCACGCTATTTGCAGTCTTTGTCGAATAGCGTTTTAAAAGCGGCCATATGAAACGTGGCAGTCGTCATATTCGAGTCCTCCTTCAGCTTAAAGCTCTGGGATCAAAACTGTTTTGCATTTCATCTATCTTCAATTCCTTGCATCTTCAAAAGTTAATCCCTTACTCTCTAGATCACTTCTTTTTCATCACCTCACAAAGATTACCTACTTTATTATGAAAATGTCATGGAATTGGTAGCCTGTTTTTTCTAAGTGGTCTCTTGACTGAAATTTTCTTCGAAGTATTTTCCCCTGAGTGGACAAGATCTCTCATGTACCTTTAGTTCCAAAAAAAGTGCTTTTATGGAAGAATTTGCAGATCTTTTATTCTTCTAAAATCTTGCATACGAGAGCATAGGTTGATGGGCACTGAAACAGCCGCAAACAGTTAATAGGCCCTGAGACCGCCGACCTGCTTAAGCGTTTCCCAAATTTTACAAGAATATATGAATCCGGAATTGCGTTCTTGCGTAGTAATCAAAGTGTGGTCTTCCGAGATATCACGCATCGGCGAAGTGAATGTAGAAGTGAAGGTTAACATCCGTGCGTGAAGCTCTGTCCCCCTTCCCCTTCATTAGTCGGTCAATGAAGAGAAGAAATAGCGAACAAGAAGGCATAAAATACGACTTCTGAATGACTGACGATCAGGACAGAATAGAGTAGGTCTTGGGTATAATAGGACGAACGATAGACAAAGATGGGAAAATGTATGTAACATACAGCAGCATGCTGATGTGCGATTTAAAGTTTGTAAGGGCTGCGCAACATCTACAGTAGCTGCGCTGCAGTACGTTGGTTCTGCTAGTATTCAAGCACATCGAAGGCTAGATGCCTGCATATTAATTGTTCTTATCAGACAGAGGGCTAGGTGAATGACATTATTGAGGAAGATAGGTCTAAAAGAGCCGACGGCCACATCGAGTACGATACACCTCGGCGTAGAAGTTAAAATGTATATTTTGCTCGCTCAAAATCTTACTCGATGAATAAGGTGCCCCAATTCAACATGTGCTGGGCACAGAATGCTGATATTCCAGGATTGAAAAGATATAACGCTTTTTATAGCGTTCGCATATTCTTATCTCTTATGGTCAGTTATTTATTACTGATGGCGTTTGAGCATTTGATGACCCAATATTAGCGTTTCGATATACTGAGCAGCGATGAGACGATAGAAGAGCGCATCAGAGAAGTGGGTTATAATTAACATCTTTATTCAAAGAACTAAAATTTTCGTAGTAATGAGTTAACTAACCTCAGTCTCTCAGCTCTAACAACGCCTTAAAAGAACCAGAATTTGAACGCCATCGTAACAGAACTCCAACGGCATTCCGATTTACGATAGAAGGAAAATTGAAGTGCGGATATATCAAGAAAATGCGTCGTACGAAGGGAATAGTTCAATTTTTCAGCTGTTCAGTGCAGTCGAATTGAATAAAAAATTTTTCTTCATCTATCACATCCGAATATTGGGCATAACTGAGAACAATAAACTGCGCCAGATAGTTTGAAGGCAATTTGCACACCGTATTACGCTATGCGTTTTTTTGCGCTGCCTGCCAAGTGCCATTGAATATTCAGTAACACACATACCGCGGTATGATAAAGCGCAGACGAATATTCGTTTATAGGCACTGAACTTTAGCAGTTACACTGAACAAAAAAACGATGGTTTATCAGTCTAGGATAAGCTCGTTGGGGGCGCATTGCAAGCATCTGATGGAAACTATTTACCGACTTTTTCTCTTGTTTACTGCAAGTCTTTGCGGAGTCTCTTTAGTCAGTTTACTCCTTGGTCTCGTTTACAGTTAGTTAGGCCATAATGTGCTATAATGTAGCACTATATTCTGTTGATTTGGAACACTGTACAGATAATCGTATACAGTATAATGCTTCCACATGTCTGTTAACTTTACCTGCAACGAATTTTTTTCTCGAGAACTTTCCGTGGCTTTACGAACGATGGAGTGCTTGCTTCTCTCTAGAGCACGAATATTTAATTCTGTTTTAAAGTTCTACATTTAGCAGTGAACACTGTTTCAAGCAGTCATTGCAAACGTTATTTGGAGGTGAAGATCCAAAACCTTCCATTCGTTATTGCCATCTTTAACTATCATGCTTCCGTTGGCAACTCACAAATCACTACTGTTCACTGGCCAAAACATTTTCCGAGGTGGCCTAAATTTCAGGATGGGCTACGGTAACGGGCATCACCAATTACAGCCAAACAACGGACAATCGCCTATGGTAATGATCGGTTCATAAATGACACTAAAGCATATGCATTTTGCTCTCCTATTTGTCCCTCCTGCATAACAGCAATCCACTGCGCCATGCAACCATATTAACTGATTACATCACAACGAACACCTCATAGTAGTGATTAAGAGAACACTTGGTTTGTTTGGGAGTGGTGGGAAGGGTATAAAATTTGACGTGAGCCCTCAATTCGAAGAATATGATGGCTTTGAGAGCCGTGCTAACACAACGATCATTCGATGCGCGATGTGTGAATGTTTCGGTCTCATTCAACCCAAACGAGGTGATCTGCAACGTATACATTGTATTTCATTGCGATCAACAGAGGCATAGATGCACCATCAAATCATTTAAAGATGTTTTATTCAATCAACAATGAATTATGAATGCTGGTTTCTTTTTCACATCAAACAATCACTATTTCTCTTCTCACAGGAATCTATCGATCGATATATTGGGGGTATTATCCGCAAAGTGCTTCATAGGTAGTATAATCTCGGAACGACTTTAGAGTTCGAGCAGTAAATCTCTGATCGTTGACTAAAACTTCTAACGTCAAGTTGACCGCAGCACCTTTTCTGCAACATTTTTCCGTGGTTATCAACCTGCGATAGCGGCCTAAAGCTTGTCTGATGTTTCAGTAGTGTTTAGTGGGTGGATGAGGTATAGGGAAGATGGTTACATTTTCAGGAGTCCCATGGAACTCCGGAGCTTTGAAGTGGTTTAGCTATCGGAGCTCCTGACTCAGATGTCGTTTCTTCCCAACTCAGCTCCATTGTTTAATCGTCGATGAATCAAAGTGTAGGCGTTCACAAACCAAGCTGTTATTTTGTGCGTCGTTTCAGAATACTTTGAGACGTTACGTATATTTTACCAGAAATTGATTTGAGTATGAAATAAGTGATTTCATCATACTAAGGCATATAAGCCAACATTATTCCTCAACAGCATCACCACGTTCTTCTCTCAATTCCTACACTGTGTATCACTCTCAGAACTTTTGAAATCTCTGCAACGCGACAATAACTGAAGTGAAGAATGCAGATTTTCTATGGGTAACTGTTAATAGCAATCAGGAAGACCACAATTCAGTGTTGGTCTATGTAGATGATTCAATCAATAAAAATAAGCATATTTGCCGACCAATTAGGAATCTATTATTCGTATACAACATTTTTCGGTTGGCTCAAAGTTTATCGACGTTATATTGATATGAAACAATTTTTAACTGTGGGTTATCATTTTGAGAAGATGGTAACTTCAAACAAGGGAGAAAGGGGGTTGCCTCCTTGTTTAAGAGGTATTTGTGCTTTCATATTGAGAAGAGAATCGCACTTGAAATTACAATTCGATAACAATAAGCCCTTCGGATAGCCAAACTTAGTGGATAGTGGATGATTACAAACATAAAAATAACTTCACAATTCTGGCACATTTTGAATGAGTGCTTACTAATAATTGCACATTTTTTCGAATAGGTGCATTATGGTATGGTGGGAAGTTGTCTGCAAATTAGATTAATAAAATGTGTCGCTTTTAAGTGCTGCAGTATTTCCGAGACAATGCCATCTAGGTGCACGCGCCTCACACTCTTTCACCGTTATGCTAATGCGCTTTGGTCTTGTTCATTTCTTGCGCTCACCATATGTGCTTGCAAATGTGCACTTACTAGATCACTGCCTGCCGTGGAGATAAATATTTGGTTTAGACTAAGCGATGTTTTAGGTGTTCCTCCACAGTTTTAGGCGCCGCTCCTCATTGTCTACCTTTCGGTTCAGCAAAAGCACATAGACTAGTGAATATGAGAATTGTAGAACGGTCAAAGAGATAAGAAAATGGCATGCAGTTTGTATGTGCGGTTGTGTTCGGGTTCTCTCGTTCCTCTAACGCCACTTTTTTTTCTCCACAAGCCGCTCATCAGCAAGCAGAAATTTAAAAAAAAAAGGATTAAAAAAACATAGAATGCATGCCTAGCGGCTGATGTACAGATTGCACAAAGAAATTCAAGGTGGTAGGCATAAAAAGTTTTATAAGCAGAGTGCACATAAAAAGGAATAGAGCGGAGATTCAGGTATCGCATGAAACTTTCAAAACTACCTGCTTTTAAGATTCTAAGAGATTGTCCTCCGGATGGTAATGGAAACTTTGCGGTATATCACTTGTGTCACTCGTTTTCCTGGCTAATTCAAACTAATATTCACGACGGTTATGCTATCAACGGCTGCAGAGAGTAGCATCTTAGAAAAGCCACCTCTGCCTTGAAATAAACAGTCAAGTTAAATTTGAGTGAGCAGCACCTCAAAAATTCCAAATTAAAAGTTTTTAGCCCAGTAAAATAGTTAGTGAGTAGGTGGGTAAGGTCCGAGACAGATTTTAGCGAGCGCAACGCGAATAAGATTGCCTTGGACATCTTCGAGTAGTGCAATCTCAGAAAGGAGATAAGAAGGCCACACAGGGGGAATATTCTAAAACCGAGTGAGCAATGTAAGCCTTACTGTAACGCTTGAGACATCTATACTGCAGAAGAGCACGGAGAAAGCAATCTTTGATTTCGAATGACTTTGTGCCAATATTTCGTCTGATCACTGGCATAGCATGTGCACTTTCTGCAAGTTAAGTTAACAGGCCGACCGATCATATAAATGTCCAAAAAACCAACGAAGTAATCACTAGTGTTAAGTGTAGTGTTAATTTCAGATCACGACGTTGACGGTGAACGATGAGAACACCGAACGATAAGAGACACTGAGCATCGCCCTCAGCATATCTCTCGCACAATGTGTCAATTATTCGCTCTTGTTTAGCACTTTGTTTTTGAGGCTAACTTGGTGCTGTTTCTGTTTGTTCTTAATGTCGAGTTGAATGACAGCGCCGAAATATTGAACAAATTATTGATAAGTTTCACTTTGTTTATTTATTTCATGACGTGGTTTTGTCCCATTCATTTGTTCTTTTCGGTGCTGAGCGAAGACGCAGTATAATTGCAGCTTGCAACTTGAAATGCTCAAAAATACGGTGCTTACGAATTCAGTAGTCACGAATTTCATCGAACATAGCGCAGTCGTGAACGATTGATCAGCTGGCTGATATAAATGCTTAAATGATGGAATGCATTTTTCTAGCATCAGAACGTGGAACATTCTGCATAGCGCAGTTACACTGAAATAACTGAATGCTGATTCGTAGAACAGAAGCATCCAACAGATTACTTATTTGTGAATTCTAATTTCCATGTCAACTACTTTTCTTGAACATAACCTCGTAATGTATTTCAATCACCTCCAAGTTCGCCTTTCAAAATTGTTTTTAAGGTCAGTTGTACATATTTCTACGAGTTGAAGCTTGCCTCTTCAAAATTTTCAAAATGTCACGTTCGGATTTGCAAATAGATCGATTGGTGGATCGCTTGCTGGAATAAGCATAGATAATCGACACGGCGAGAGCTTTTGAAAGGGCATTTCGTGAAAAATGAGCTGATTGTTCGTTTTGGCGAATGCGCTTTTGAACGAAAGTAAGGTGGTCGCTGATTTGATGGATGAACTGTGCGCAAGCTGCGATTACTGTGACACAGTTTTCTTCACAGATTTTTGTATAGATCGAATACATTCTTGTCAGGATGTCATTTTATCGGGTGCCGTATAGGAGTGTATCCATCACAATGAATGACAGTCTCGATGTGCCGAACGTATTGCACAAAAATTCTTCAATATTATAAAGAATAAAAAAATTTTATAGTCGCACTCAACTGAGGTCATATCGCTCCATCCTGGTCCGTCATGTCAATTCGATTCATCGCCTATACTTCAGTGCTTTTTTCTGACAGTTCGTTCGCTCATCGCATTTCTTATAAACGTTCATGCGCGAATCGTTTTGAAGATAGAGAGTATTTCAGCGTAACCCGTTGGCAGTTTCAGGAATTTCGGAATTTTTAAACTTTGTTTCATTGGTTACATTTACAAAAATTTTGAATTACTTAACATGTAGCATCAATTTCGTATTGAGTATCAACAGTCTTCGCCCCCAACTTTTAATCTCTGCATCGGTAGTAAACTTCATCGAGCTTAACTGGAGTGGAATGTCACCAACGTCGGTGAATTGCGTTCCCTTTTTGGATTAAAAAGGGCAGAGCGCATTTTAAAAATTTTGGCTAGCTCGTTGCACCTCTACTTCAGCGAAGGGTCTGAGCTCGCTATCGTTTTCTTTGAAGACAGCAGTTGTCCCTCAAATCTGGAGTTATCGCATTGGCATTGAGGGTAAAGACTGTCGTATGTATTTGAAGAAGGGCATAATATAGAAAACGCAGAAATACACATATGTTATTTAGGAGTTCAAACGAATTTTTCAGCGATCTGAAAAATGGATCGAGGAGTTTGAGTGAAAAGAAATGGAAATTTTTGATTTCGATTCACCAAAACGGGTATGCGAACACACAGTTATTTTACGAGGCAGTGTTATGATAAGACTGGCCTAAGTATAAATGATTCCCGACATAAAGCTGTCAGATTTCATTCCGCATGAAAGCCACTACTTGTTATATGTTTGGTTTGGAGTGACATTTCTACAGTTTAATCTTCAGTGAATAAATGGACAATTCGGTACAGTACCTTTGCTCTATGTCCGTAAAATTAAAGCTTGTGGAAGAACTTGCAATGTTGAACAACGCTCGAAGCACTTGCTTCCTCAGTAAAAACATCGGATTGGACGTACTCAATGATCTTTCATTCAGTCACTGCAACACAAAGTAATCTGTAAAGCTGTGCGCTTTCCATTCATTAAGCTGGATGGATTTGAAGGAAGAAGTGATAATTATGTATTTTATCATTTGGAAACATCATGGGACTTCTGTAAAGATCTATGGACAAAGTTCCCTTCAAAATTGAGGGTATAGAAGCAGTTTTAACAGTTAAAAGGACTGCGCTGAGTTGACGATTAAGATTAGCAAAGGGAAATAAAGAACAGAAGAGAAGGGAATATTTTCTGGAGTGAGAGAAGCTTGATCATTCAGTGCGTCAAGAACTTTGCATGTAGAGGCGAAATCGGTGAGCAACTCATTAAGGAGGGTTCTGGTGTCAGCGTGCCTATAGACTGATTGTTAAGGAGGTACATACGTGACATTCAGAAACAAGGCAGTCTGGATTCAGTAGGTGTTCTTGATCGTTAAAAGATTTCATGTGCGAATTTACTCTGTTCAAAATTCAGTCGGCAGCATCTGCACTTTGGGGCTGCTGGATCAGAGATAAGCTCAAATCATTCAGCTGGACGGTCGCTGTAGCATGCAAAAGAACTGCAAGAAATGGGGCGATGATTGTACATCTGTGCACTTAGTCATGGATCACCATAAAATTGATGGTCATTATTTAAACTGTTACGCAGAAGCAGTTTGGTCTGTAACAAACTTGAATTAAAAACAAATTGCCCCCTTTCCCTCCCCCTCCCCGCTCCCTCTCTCCCCCTTCCCACAGAAACACTTCCATACGACAAATACAAATTCGAGCTCTCTGAAAAATACTGGTCCTATTTGCTCGTTTGATCCATGGGTAGCATTTGCCTTGCCGCATTTTTATCGTGCAGTTGTTCTTTAAAAGTTAACAAGTGTTCAGCGAATGATATTCTATATGTTCACAAGTAATCAGGTTTACGCCAATCCATCGCATATATGCTCAGTTGACAGTTATTCGGATTCTTGCGCTCCGTAGTTCCCAGTGTTGTGTCAGTTTCCAGTTTTATAAGTTGTGAGGTGGTTTCTGAATTGTAAAACATTTTTTTAGTAAAACGGCGGGGCGGGGTGGGAAGAGAAGGGAGCGAAATAATTCACACTGGCATTTTCAAATTTCCAATTCAAATTTCCAATAATATTTTTGTTGCTAGGAATTGTTCTTTGCTGATGTTGGCAGGATCGCTTGGTTGATATTTCTGTAAACTCGTAATATTTTCATATCCATATATGCTTGAGTTGCAATTTATCGTTCCTGCCCACTGCTGCACTTAGGTCACATATGATGTAGTAAAGCCACAATAGCTTAATTCTTGAACAGGAAATGTTTTCGTAGTTTTTGAAAATCGGATTGTTTCACATTTCTTAATGTGATCGAGTGATTTTTAGATTTTCGACAGTGATGTTTCTTGGCGTCTGCAGGAACTTCTCGCCACAAGGACGACTGTTAGCGGTTCCGTGCTCTTTCAATTTCCTCCTCAATGGTATGCTTTGCCAAATCACTTGTTTTAAATGACTCTATATCTTTTGGTTATTGAAAGACGGCAACGTCGTAGCGCACGTCCAGCGAGATGCCCTGTTTTTTCTAGTCTCTTCCTCCCACCTTACCTCATCTTTTTCCCACTTCCGTTCCTCTAAATGTTGTGTTAGTTGAAATAAGCTGAAGCTTTGAAACAAGGTGTGTCTCACGGCTGCTTTGAATTACTGAGACATCATTCAGCACTAAATAGCCATCGCAGCTTTGGCATCACATGAATATCCGGCGGTTGCTGCGTTGAGTTGGACCCAGAAAAGGAATGTGGAAGTGAGAGTGGAGCCTTGCGCGCAAGAGATGCTGCTTTGTTCACTTAGTTATGTGCTGCATACCATGCGCTTTGAATGCTTGTATGCTTTTTGTATGTTTCACGCTAGGAAGACAGTAAAGGGGAAGGTGATAAGGGTGGGGTCTGAATAAAAACAGTGGAGGCGAGCAGGTGGGGTTGCAAAACATTTTTGGAACCGCGAATTCGAAATGGATGTGTAAAAAATTTTGAATGCGTTCTAAATTATTCTTCTAACATCGTGAAAGATTTTAATCGAAAATCAGCGATTTTCTTGGCGCTAAGAAAGGTTTTTTTTTTATTTTTGGTGGTGTATTTTGTGAGTGTCTTCGAAAGATTTTTCAAACTACCTTTCAATAAGACGATCGAGGAAATTCGATGACAAAGACGCATGACGTATAGTTGAACGATACTTTTTGGCTGGAGGTATCAGTTTTTTATTTGCATAGGAACATCAAGTGTTGACTTTTATTTCAACTTTTTATCTTCTAGTTTCAGTTTTAATTTTGGCTAATATATTACTAAATTTGGTTTAGATGACCATGGGTCGTAATTTTGGAGGAAGCAAAGATTTCTCAATAATGACATGGCAAAATATTTTTTGCGCTCAGCATGAGAAGGGTGGTAGGAGTAGATGAGAATGGTAAAAAAAAATTAATTTCGAAAAGAACACCTTTACTGTTTCCCCATGTGTTGTCAGTAGCGTGGCAATAACTTTCTCATTCTCTTTTCTGCGTCCACCTCTTTCATCATCCTTCTTCGACGAATTGAGTTTATTGCAAATCTTTTGGGTGCGTCTTAAATTCTGAGTTTGTTTGCCGTTCTTCTCGCGTTATGTCCTACATGGAAGAAACGGGAT
>JAARMF010000226.1:0-10956 GCA_022844705.1 Toxascaris leonina
AGCGAACGGGATGAGAAAAAATTATCCTCCAAAATTAGCAACAATTTAATTGTTGATAAATTGCAGAAGCGTGAATAATGGCATTTCAATTCAGCGGCATTGCAATATTTATTTTCTCTATATAACTATTTTATTGAAATAATATTAAAATCTATACTACGGTTGTAATTCTGTTAAGGGAAGTATCTCTATATCACAAATATCATGAATCTCAAAGCAAGCCTCCTCGGGACAATGTGAATGCACTTTACCTAGAGCAAATTTATTCATTTAGTTGAAGCAACATTGATGGGAAACTCAACGACCATTAAGTGTTCGACATATGTTGATATTACGTCACCCATACTCAATTAATGAGAATCATCTGTAACGTAAACGATCGCTGATCGATATTATCAGTTGGAGGCAAATGCAGATTTTACCGAAATGGTGTGGTTTTTTCCTCCAAATCATTCCTATGGTAAATTAGCGTAATCATTGAAATATAGACACACTATTTATTTGTGTTGTTCGGTTGTTGACGGCAGAATTTAGGAATATTATAAATGACGAGGATTTCTCAGATTAAAATCAGAAAAATAATGGCGCAAGCCTCCAGTCTGAGTTTCAAGTAAATATTACATAATAGTAGGATAATGGTCAATCCACTTGAAATGATCCACTCGGTTTATCGAATAAGTGCTAGATGTCTATCAAATTTCGTTAAACAACACTCATTTTGATGTCTGCTTGCGCAAGCGACTTGACAGTGTACTCATCTGGCACCTCATTCCTCATTCCTCCATGCTCTCTTCCTCCGCCTTTACTCACTTTCTTCGAGAACGGTTTCTGATCACGCATTCCTCAAAAATATTAATGGAGTGAAATTCAAGCCGGGCAAGGCTCCGATGACGAGTGGGTTAAGCCTTCGCTCTATTCAATGAAGCAAATAAGCCATCGAGAGGCGAATAAAGCTATAACTCTTTTCATAACGTCATACTAATATATTAAGTAAGAGCACGCGAACCTTCGGCTTGGAAGCATTGGATCATTGCTCTTTGCAGACGTTCATAAGCAATTACACTTGTTAACTGATCGTGAATTATGTTGGTAAAATGCTACAAAAATTGCATTTATTAGAAGAGGAATTAAAGATGAATGAAAATTTTCGTTGCTTATAAATTGAAATAAAATCACACCTCTATGAGAAAGAGAAGAATTTCATTTTAAAAGTGGCAATTTGCTTCACATCAATTCTCTTGGGAGAGAACCGAATCCACTGTTCCTTATAACTTAATGAAGCATTATATATCTGATAGCTTCATCGAAACAGGTGTTTCTCTTTCATTGCATTCGATAAGAATTCATTGGTCGCGCTTATGCGCTATTCCAAAGAAGAAAAACTTTGCAAGCTTGAAACCTATCGCCTCAGATGTTTTCTCATATTAAATTATCGTTAAATTATTCAACTAATTGTTTCACATACACTTGAGATTATTGAATTCTGAGACTTTTGTGTATATTTTTCAGTTTTTTTTTTCATTTCTTTCATTTATGTCTTAGGGAATTGATATGGTCGCCGTTTCCTAGATTATATAGAACGCACGTATTTCACGTTTTGATTCGTTTTGTTTACACTTAGCATGGTGATGTCATATAAGATTTGAACTTCATCCTTCTCGTATGCATTATTTGCTGCTTGGGCGATTTACGGTTAAGCTATCCAAAAAGCTATAGGAGAAGTGAAATTGGAAGATCTTCTATTTGCCATGAAATTTAGTTGAAAATTTTTCAGTTCGTGTTGGAAAGTTCTTTCTTTTCTTTGCAAATAGATGATGGCAAGCGAAGAACTATTACTACATAGGGATTTGAGTTTCAACTACCGCATATTTCAGCGAATTTTTTATGAAAATAGAAAAAATGACGCGTATTTTTTCCCGTTGTCAAGCAAAAGCATAATAACTGCATAACGTTTCACATGAAATAGTAGAAATATTCTCGTAACTGAAAGTATCGAAATTGTTTTTTACATCAGCATAACTGTTAGTGCAGTGAATGCGTCATGCCAACTTTCTCACCGATCTTGATTCAACCGTTTAAAGGCGAATGAACGATGGAACAGCTCAAATGTTTGTGAAACATTTTGTGATATTCACAATGCCACAAATTTATGGCATCGTTTCCAATATTCGTTCCAGCAATAAATACTAATTTAGTTGGAATATTTTGCTTAAGTTGAATAAATTTTCAATGAATCAATAAATATTGCATAATACAATGCTAACGCAAATTATAATGATAGCAAACAACAATCGTCCATCGATAATAAATTCACAACCTATGAATGTCGGTAACAAAAATATCATTGAAAATATTTACAGCTAATATGGAGAATTTGCTTTGAAACTTACACTAAAGACACAGCAGTTATCGTCGCACTTCCCATAAGATTATATATCGCTTGCAAATAAATTCGACTTTAGAAAGAAAACAGCCAATTTATTTTCATGTTTGATCTTTGATCTCCATATCAAGCGATAGACCCGGACTATACGCGAGCGAAAAAAAATCTGATGATGCAGTAAAAATCACTCCTAATAAGCTGATATTTTCATCAGTTGACTCGTTACGTTTGTTAATTCTGTTCACCAAATCTGCATTGATTACGAGCCTTCACGATGACGTCTAGAGTTGAATCCTGAAGCTAATTTTTAGCTGTGATATGATTATTTGTTGTTGAAAACTTAATAAACAAAATCCATATGTCCACGCGCAGGTGTTAAGCAATGATTTTTGATGAAGCTAGCAATTAAAAGATATGATAAAAAGAAACGAAGAAATGCAATGACTTTTGCTATAAAAAGTCATAGATAGAACTGAAGAGGAAGAAATGTACATTGCATATAGAGGAAGATGTTTCCCATTTTCAGCATTACCTCAGAATTTTTTCCTATTGTTTAAAAAATTCACAGTAACAATTATTTACAAGAGCTTGCTCTTCCGTTCTCCATTTTTTTTTTGTTTTCAGTTTTAAACGACAGGCATTGANGGAGCTTGCTCTTCTGTTCTCTATTTTTTTGTTTTCAGTTTTAAACGACAGGCATTGACGACTGCATCTCAAGCTATATTCAAAGCTATTCTTTCAGTTGTTTCCACCAGCTGCTGACAGAGTAATACGCAAAAATCGGTAAAAGATGTTTTCCGGTCTGTTACTGCATCAATAATTCATCGGGTCGGAATAGATGGAAAAAACAAAAAAATGCTCACTTTTTTTTGTTTTTTCCGATCCGATATTGACGCATACGTCAGGTAATATCGGNATCCGATATTGACGCATACGTTAGGTAATATCGGTTAATTTCAAGTTCATACGACACATCATTTCTTTAGCTTAGCTAAAGAGTACACTCCACCTTTGACTGTGCAGAAAAAAAAATCTGCTTGAAATCATTGTTGTGGTATTGATGCATAGCTCCGCCCTCTTCCTTCTCCAGCATAATACTTAATCACAATGAGAGAATGTTAAAGCAAACATTGCTACTCATTCTTTAGAGGACCAGAAGAGTGAATTTTTCCAGACGTTGATTTGAGTTCGAGTAGAATTCGACGTTCGGACGGATGGAATGTTGGAAGCTTTTTTAAGAACTTATTGTATGAAGAACTTTAGCTAGTCTGAAATGTTTAAGAAATGATGATGTGATAAATTAGGCAGGAAAAAAGGTGATAGTTAGCAACAGAAGCGCCTAATAAAGCCTATATAGATTGTGCAATTTAATGATAGCAATAACTAGCAGTCCTAGTTGAGGATTTCGTTTAAAAATCGAATGCACTAACGTATGGAGAAAATCCTCAACGACAAACCAAGCTAAGCTGACTAGCTCCGCCTTTCTATGACTGAACCACCTTGATGCTCGATGAAATCGCTGACGACAGAATGCCACTGCACTTTTAAGCATTTATGATAATATCGTTTTTCGCTATGAAATTTGGGTGGTCGAGTTTGCCTATGAGGTTGAGATGGGTTATCGCACATGAGAATATCCTCCTTGAAAATTTCTGATCGGTGATTTTCCTAGCATCACTATTGAACTGGAAGGAATAGAAATTTAACAACGAACTGGACGCTATGTCGTTAAAGGTGGAATCATTCAACTGGAAGCGTTGGAAACAACGACATCTATGGGAACGTGCACTTGTGAAAGCGTTATGCCTCACTATATCAGCTTGTACGGATAGATTTCTGCTATTATAAACGCTTAATTCATTCTTTTGTTTACCTTGCCTCATCTAGACTCTATTCTTGCAATAATCTCTCAATGTGGCTTATGTTGCTGAGCAGCATACTTGGTGCGGATCGGGCCCATTCATGCGACGGGCTTCTGAACCGAACGACTCTCTGCTTATGCCCCTGAGAGAGGCGAAGGATCATGCCCTTGATTTGTGATATCGTTGTTTCTGTCTTCCCTACCGAACCATCTGCTTGTCAAAACCAAAACAAATGGGCACTGTGGCGATGAACAAAAATAATGTGTATGCTATAGCTCTTCATCCTATAGGGCCGATTGCCCGCTCGATCATCGTATAAGAGACAGTCATAGTCCACCTAGCAATGGCTCATTCATCACAATGACACCCCCCCCCCNAACAAAGTGCAAAGATTTGGTTCAAGCATTGTTGATAAATTTGCATATGCAAGTGAAACCATCACGATATTCGCCGGTATCTGTGTACATGGATGCAAATGCTTCCTTTTATATAGCATACATTGTATAATTAATTACTCACAACAAATTTGCTTTCAAAATTTGGTGCAAATTAATGAAAACTATCACGTGAAATAACTCTTCAGCACATAATAAAATAAATTAGTAGGGACGTCTGTCGATCCGAAGAAAATAAAATAGGAGAAAAAAACGTCCACAAAGCACTTGCTGATGAAATGCTATCTAGTAATTAAAAAGCTTTCAAAATTGCGATGAATTGCTTTTTTTCTTCTAATGAAAAACTTTCAGGAATTTATAAAAATTGATTCGATGAACTTTAATTCAAAAAAAAAGAAATTTCATTGAAGATCTCGGACATTTCGTCAACAAAGAGATGTCGAATCAATTTTTGCGGCATACGATTGAATTTTTGCATAAAACTTTTTTGAAACAATCACATCTACTTGTAACCAATAGTGAAGGTCGTCAAGAGATTTTTCATTACATCGTCTATTCGAATAGTCACTCTGCTTCTAGTACTAAATTGGAATATGATGTATCGCAGTTCGCTTACCAATCTCTAATTTTCGTTTGACAAAGGTCAAAGGTAGAAGGTTAGCAGGAATTCGACAAAGGTCAAAATCGATAGCTCTTACTAGCGAAACAATACTGCTTGAGGCGATATTAAAGCCATGTAGCCTACTTTTACATAGATGAAGCTTTCATAGGCGTTTCTGTACGCAAAATTATGCGAAATATTATTACGGCAAGGGGGAATCCCGCTCCATTTTGCTATTCATACCCAAAATTAAAATAGCCACATGCTAGAACATGTGATGTGAAATTTCGGCAAAAACATTGAGAATTCGACAATCGAAATTTCTCATTATAATTTCAACTACTTTATAGACCACATGGGATCACTTCGCGATGTTTTTCTCTCTCAAAAAAAACTTTTTTGTCTTCAGTTGGAAATTAGCACCTCGAGAATCATTCTAATTTTTCAAAAGAACAGAAAGGAGCTTATATATTTTAATGATATACGATAGTGCCAATCAATTTTAATTCGTCCGATTTTCACTTCCGCACGCATCAAAAATCACACACAATTTTGTTCTTAGTCACTTCATAACCAATTTTTTTTTCAATTTGCAGTTAAAATTATAATCTAGATTTGAATTTATTCTGTTTCTATTAAAACAATGAAATACGAAACTTTGTTCTGGTGTTATCTTCGCTTGTCAATATTCTCCTTCGTTCCTCGTCTAAAAGTATTTTTAATAAAATNATTTCTGCACGTTTGTTTATCAACTCTACCATTCTGAATAGGCAAATTAGCAAACATATTTCACGAACCCTATCGAAAGGCTACTCTTATATTTTTGTTCGCTAAAAATATGGCTACTTGGAAATCATATTATTCATTCATTTATTACTATTTTATCAACGAACAATTTTCATAATTCTTTAAATACGAGCATATCGTTAGAAAGACGCGAAATGATATCCAAGTAACATAAGAAATTTGAATATTTTGGTGATAATAAAATAACAAAGAAGAGAACAAGAGATTTTTGATTTTGATTATACACATGTAAAAATAGTCAACGCCTTATTTTCGTATGCAATCTATCATCGCGATTTTGCTTCGATTTCTAGTCTTCATATGATCGGTATTCGCAACGCTTTTTTCAATGTGGACAAATTACTTTAGGTCTCCTAATGACGACTAGCAAGCAAGCAAGTTGTTGATGACTTTCTGAATAGCTTGGATGTTTGCGTTATAAAATACGGCAAACGGGACATAATTCAACNNNGTTATAAAATACGGCAAACGGGACATAATTCAACTCAACGTTGCGAATATCTCTATGCCTAAAGGATATTTGGAACACTTTACTCACTGCAAACACCTATATCCTCACATTCAGTTGCGCAGAAACAACTGAGAAACAATGAATGCTGTTCCACTAGAAACATTTTGTGGCCCAAAACTATCTGTGTATATATCGGAAAACTGTTTTTCACAGATCTTTGCCTAGAATATTTTAGGCGTAATTCAGAAGGTAGGAGTATACACACAACGATTTGTGGTATATTTCATATATAACCCTATATTTGAAAGGTATTGTCGCATAACCGTGTGAAGCACCAACGATTTTAGGAACGACAACGTACATGAAGTACAGAATATGAGTTAACCTGTTCCGCATTCTCTTCAAGCGAACCTTCAAGCAAGTGCCTTCATATGAAACCATGAATAGTTCCATAAAAACATCGCAGTTCAAGTGGTCAAACTTCTGGTCACTATTGTGGTCGCAGATTTTTCAATGCCCACCCAACAAATATAGCATAAAACATTGGAGAAAAATTTGTTGTGAAATGAATAGAATCAGTGGTCTACGACCGATAAACGATGAGAAAAAAAATTTATATTTCGATTGTTTTGCTTCAATGCTATTGAATTTAAATCCATCGTAGCTCATTCGAGCGAACGCCATTTTTCACCAGAAAATTTCCTCAGCTGCAATCATGCCCTTATCTCATCAATTGTTTGAATTTATTAAAGCCGAACGTTTAATATATCACGCAAATGGGTAGCAACACGCAAACTCTAATATCACTAAAACGCAAAAACAATAATACACTTAATCTACACCGTTATGGCGATAACAACATTTAAAATTTTGCTAAATTTGCAGGAAGTTTTACGCTAAAATTGCAATAACACGTTTACATAACGCGCGGATTACTCAACCGTCTGAAATTGTTAAGTTGTCGCCTTGATATTATCTCAAAAGAAGAAGCATTAAGCTCTACCATATAGAAATAATTTCATATACGGCTTCAATACGTATTCAATCATTTAGTCTGAAGTTTGAAGATGGCAAAAACATTACGCAGCTCAAAACATTTGATGCATTAGCAATGCGCCGATAAGAGTATTTTCACTTCTCATAAGACGAATGTATGAAAGATATTTGTGTTTTTATCGATAGTGAAATATAGCGTCTAGTTAGCTCATATAACTAATGTTCCACTTTTGCATAATTTAAATTATCGATGGGAACGGAATTACATCATTTAATGGAATTATTTTATAGAATTTAGCGTAATTACTTCTAAATTTAAAAAGTGACCTCATCTATTCTTTTATTTTACTTCAACTTTATTCTGTAGTTTTGTGACATAATTATTTTCGATAATAATATAGAGTGAATTTATTTTTGATGATAATATACAGTGATTTAGTAGAGAAACTTAAGATGAACGAACATTTCCCAATCATTCCAATAGGATTTGTTAAGCGATGCTTCGAATGGATCTAAGTAACTCGACATTCAAAGAACATAACTTATAAGTGATGAATCCCTCTTAAGCACTTAGGGGTTCATCCTCTTTGACCACTTATTCACGAGCTTAGTCAAGTGTCCGTGCGTCAAATTTTTTTTTTTTTTTTTTAAATCGATGCGACGATATAAAAGGCGATAACATAGCGAGGGGAGAAGCATAAAATTGAATTTCTGAGAACGTTGTTTGCTGCTTTCTATTGCTCCTTCTCAAGAATGCATAGATTTGCTGACGGGGGAAAAAAAGTGGTAGTCGACGAATAAATTACTTGCCAACATTCCAATTCATAGCATCAAATATATTCACATTTTATGCCATCAACATGAATTTATCACATCAATATTCGATTATCGCTATGAGAAGAGGACTTAATTATGAATTTGTCATGATGAGCTAACATGATAGGTGCGAATTTATCATGCAAACTTCATTCCATTGAATTTTTCAGTTAGCTGCTAAAATTCAATGACGTTCTCACGTGAAAATCTCTCTTGTTGGAACGGAAACGCTCGAAAATAAAATAATTAATTATATTACTGCTTCTACAATTTGAAGTTCCATGTTTACAAGAAATTGTCGTTTAAATATAAATGAGCTTATTTGAGAAAATTGATTTTAGTGAGAATTTAAGCTATTAGGCAAGTTTATAGTGAAATTTTTATTTGCCTACTTCTCCCAATAGCAAGTTCAACATTGCTTAAAAACAGTCTCCCTTCGGAACTCCTGTCATGGGTAGCATCATTTTCTGCAGTAACATGAAAAAACCACTGCCCAAGTTCTCAATAAAGTGCTAGCGCATATTACGATGCAACGAGTCACTTGATTCAATGATCATCTAGTTATATATACATCAGCATTCGAACACCTACATCTGGCCTGATTGGAGGGAATATGGCTGCTCAATTGGAACTTGAACTTGATAAATCTTGAACTTGCAATTAAAGCAGAAAACATGGGCTTAAACTTGATAATCGCTCCAAGCAGCTTCGAAATAGACTCAGGCTGATTCATGACGCTTAAAACCTTCATGTTGATCCGTACGGATCGTCGTTCTCTTCAAGCAGATCTTGATTATCGTTAGCAGCCATTTGTTGATTGTTAATATCGTTTCGGCTTAGCTAGCAGGAGATACCATTGTAGGCGATTCGAAGAGAATGAGGATCGAATGATATAACGATGCATCGATCGATCACTGTGGCTAAGTCATGCCACCTACATCGATAAAGCCTATGGGAGAGGTATATAGGGGGGCTTTGGGAAAGGTGAAATGGAGGTGGGGGGGGGGGGGGGGGGNNTAGGAGTTTGCTGGAGTCGCAGATTTCACTGGAGTCGGAAATTTTTGAGAGGTTGGAGTCGGATATTTTGCATTTCCAGATCAAAGAAATACAAATACTTTGTAAATTGTATATAATGCAAGCAAATAGCACATATTCATCTTAATCATTCCTTAACGCAGCGAAAAATGTATCATTGCAATCAAGCAAGCAAACAACATCCAACGGTAATAACTTCACCTAAATGCTTCCATCAATTATATACACTTTCAGCGTTGCGAAAAAAAAAAAAAAAAGAAATAACGAAATTCGCCTCATGCGTATTATCAAGATGAGCATCTCGAGACATATGTACTCATAAATCAAACTCATCGATAAATGATCATTAAAACTGCACTCAATTTTGTGATGAAATTATATTCGTCAATAAATGCATTGATATTTTTAGTGAATTGTTTAAAATTCGATAGTAAAAGTGAAAGTTGAAATTTAGAGAAATTTTCAGAGGTTGACTTAATTGAAAAATTTCTTTTCCATGCGACAATGAATAAAGCATTGTTGGCGAAATGATTAAAATATAAATAAATGAAAGAATTATATGGGAAAATAATTATGGTAAATAAGCGATATATGTAAAACTCACAAATAACGGTTCAATTAAATGAAAACTTGAGATGACATAAGAAATTATAATAATAGTGCGATGAGTTATCATTAAGTAGAGCAAATATTTATGTGCAGTAATTAGGTGGAATTCATTTCGATCCTCTATCGACATTTTGTGCGCATTGTTTATTCGACGATTATAGCAAAAGAAGTCGAAAATCAACATGCCGTTGCAGAACTTTTTCTTCTGTACGTAAAAAATAAACCAGCTAGTTGTTGAATTTCTTTATTTTATAACTGGTGAAAAATACAAGCCTCTTCTTTCTGTTTCTCCCTCCTACTTTTCCCCTCCCACACTCCCCCCTCTTCCAATTTGGAACCCTCCGAAGAAGGTGAACGATTCCTGCACATTCATGATTCCAACAATAGAGAGATCGTTTGTGTGGCAATAACATTGTTGAATTGCATCTTAAATGCAATACATCGTTTTCATTCTCACTCATCGCCTCTTTATTATCAGCAGCTTATAAGATATATGTACTCTAACGGCGCTATAGTACACACTCTCGAACGGCCAAATGAATAAATTAGCAGTCATTGTTTTGTGTTGAAACTTATTGAGAATGCCGAATAGAACTAGTTATTTTCTATAGTATTTGTATTGAGCTGTTGTTGGCATTGCAGATTGCAAGGTGCGAGAGCCATGGTGGAAGGTGTAACAGTCTTAATCATTGTAAAACATCTCACTCATAGCGACTACAGAATGCATCGAATGCTAAGTTGATGTAGATGTAGAGAAACTGCTTCAATGAACATGCATCTTTAGAGAATTTCCCTACAGCAGAAAATATGAAATATTTTATCATTAAAATGGAAGACTAGAGAATTTATTAAACAGCTGCTCAGCATGTGGCAAGTGACAGCTAAATTTCTGGAACTTTTCTCCATATTGTAGCTAAACCGATCCGGCGCCATGCGAAACTTTCTTTTCAGGTCTATGTAGGAATTGGAGCGATTTTGAGGAAGGGAATTTCGCAGCTAAC